>VSMD01110003.1:0-32406 GCA_008750895.1 Mirza zaza
TTTTATTTTTTTTTTTTTTGAGACAGAGTCTCGCTTTGTTGCCCAGGCTAGAGTGAGTGCCGTGGCGTCAGCCTAGCTCACAGCAACCTCAAACTCCTGAGCTCAAGCAATCCTGCTGCCTCAGCCTCCCGAGTAGCTGGGACTACAGGCATGCGCCACCATGCCCGGCTAATTTTTTTTTTTATATATATATTAGTTGGCCAATTAATTTCTTTCTATTTTTATAGTAGAGATGGGGTCTCGCTCAGGCTGGTTTTGAACTCCTGACCTTGAGCAATCCGCCCGCCTCGGCCTCCCAGAGTGCTAGGATTACAGGCGTGAGCCACCGCGCCCGGCCTGTTTTTATTAATTGTAACTACAAAAGCAATTATTAATATATTCTCCTTGTTAAAAAAAAAAAGTGAAACATTGCAGATAAGACTAACGTGCCATTGAACCACCTCTCTAGGTCCCCTCTCCAAGTGAGGGCAAGATTTCTTTTCTGCCCATTTTATTTATTTGTGCATATGGCCTCAAAACTTTAAATAGCATTTAAAACCTTTGAACAAGATGAAGCCAACATTTGCTGAATGCTTTTATGTCAAGCCTTGTGCTATCACTCGATGTGGGTCTTACAAGCATGTCCATCTCACAGATGAGAAAACTGAGGCCCTGAAAGGCAGAGTCCCTGGTCCAGAGCCACCCTGCTCATTGCTTTACACTCTGCAAAGAACTTCCCATTGGCTGGGCATGGTAGCTTATGCCTGTAATCCTAGCACTCTGGGAGGCTGAGGTGGGTGGATCGCTCAAGATCAGGAGTTCAGCCTGATCAGGAAACCAGCCTGAGCAAGAGTGATACCCCATCTCTACTAAAAATAGAAAGAAATTAATTGGCCAACCAAAACTATATAGAAAAAATTAGCCGGGCATGGTGGTACATGCCTGTAGTCCCAGCTTCTCAGAAGTCTGAGGCAGTAGGATTGCTTGAGCCCAGGAGTTGGAGGTTGCAGTAAGCTAGGCTGACACCACGGCACTTTAGCCTGGGTGACAGAGTGTGACTGTCTCAAAAAAAAAAAAAAAAAAAGAATTACTCTGTTCATAATCCTAAGCTTTTTAGAAAATTTATTATTAATTAATCTTTTTTGAAAAGCTAACGTGCACATGACAAAATTCCAACAGTACCAAAGGGCATGCAGTGAAAAGAAGTCTCTGTCCCCCACCCTGGGACCTACCCCCAGGCACACGCTCTCTGTGTGTCTGAGTCACACATATGTACATAGCTCGTGCAAATTGTTTTCTAACCTGCTCTTCTCATTGAGCAATCTTTTCACCAGGCCACGACTCACATTAGTGGCCCTTTGTTCCTGGAAGCCTTCATACCCATTAAGTCATCTGAAAGTCACTCCAGCCCTGGGAGTAAGAAGGAAGGGCCCTGGGGGGGCTCGGGCAGCCCTGGGCAGCATGTGACCCATGAGGCTTCCTGCCCGCACGTGCAGACACTGTGCTCCAAGACGGCCTGTGTAGCATCCCTGGGATATGGCGGTACTTTTCTGCAGGCCTTCCTCTGTCCCAGGGTGTGTGCCTTTGTTTGCACACATCTGTGCTAATAATTCTGTGCAGCACTATCTGCCACACGCCATTCGTAGGCTTTGCACAGATTCACTCACTTTGTTCTCACAAAGACTTGTCAACAGGCCTATTGTACAGATGGGGACACTGAGGCACAGAGAACCCTCGTGACCTGCCCAATGCCACGCAGCTGGGAGGGCTGAGGCTGGGCTGTGCACCTGAGTGTGCACCTGAGAGTAGAGTTTGAGAAGCACCGTAAGCTCCTGCCCAGGTAGTAAGAGGATGAGTCCCGGGACTGGGACAATGCCAGCTCCACACGGACAGTTTGGGTGACTTCAGGCAAGTCCTTTCCCACTTGGGACCCCAACAGCCCCTCCCAACAGCAGTGAGATTGGCTCCCAGGGTCCCTGTGGCTCCTGTGGCTGAGGCCAGTGACGCTCAAGGCACTGCCAGCTCTGTCGCCGGACGCTGTTTGCTCTGACGCTTGGGGGCAGATACTGTGGCCCAAAATCTGATCCTGAACTCTGGGCCTCTGAACCCTGCTCTGCCACCTCCTGTGAGCCATTCTCTACCTTTTCTGTGCCTCAGTTTCCTTGTCTGAAAAGGAGAAATAACAAAACTACCCCTCTGCCGGGTGCGGTGACTAACGCCTCTAATCCCAGCACTCTGGGAGGCCAAGGAGGGCGGATTTCTCCAGATCAGGAGTTCGAAACCAGCCTGAGCAAGAGCGAGACCCCATCTCTACTATAAATAGAAAGAAATTAATTGGCCAACTAATATATATAGAAAAAATTAGCCGGGCATGGTGACACATGCCTGTAGTCCTAGCTACTTGGGAGGCTGAGGCAGCAGGATTGCTTGAGCCCAGGAGTTTGAGGTTGCTGTGAGCTAGGCTGACGTCACGGCACTCACTCTAGCCTGGGCAACAAAGCAAGACTCTGTCTCAAAAAATATATACATAAAAAATAAATTAAAAAACCAAAACTACCCCTCAAGGTGTTTATTACTAAGTCCCCTTTGAGGAGGAGTCACCTGGCCAAGAACACTTGCCAGCAAACGCATGGCTGGTTCTGGAGACCTGGGTCTGTGTCAGTCAAGCCCCAAGCCAGCCTGGGGGCCCTGGCAGCCTGGGCAGGTAGACAGTGATGTGCTCCCCTATTATGACAACTTTCCGACAGATGACAGAGCGTGGGGCTCTTCTCTAAAGCCTGTCAACAGGGCTAGTGAAGGCCTTGGGGACAAGGCCTTGATTTTGCACCCAGGGCTGTAAGCCTTCGGGAGGGAAAGGGCCTGGCAGGGGGTCATGGCCACCTGCTGACTCCTCCTCTCTCACCCCTCCTACAGTTCTGGGAAGTCATCAGTGATGAGCACGGCATAGACCCCAGCGGCAACTATGTAGGGGACTCGGACCTGCAGCTGGAGCGGATCAGCGTCTACTACAATGAGGCCTCCTGTGAGCACCTGCCCAGCCCCCACCCTGCACCCTGGGGAGCACCTGGACTGGCTGGGTCTTGGCTTCTCTGTCCCCCGAGAGGCCAGCAGGCATAGCTGGATATTGGGTGTCCAGACTCACAGAATAAAAACAAATCGGCCGGGCGCGGTAGCTCTTGCCTGTAATCCTAGCACTCTGGGATCCCAAGGCGGGAGGATCACTTGAAGTCAGGAGTTCGAGATCAGCCTGAGCAAGAGCAAGACCCCATCTCTACTAAAAATAGACACAAATTAATTGACGAACTAAAAATACATAGAAAAAATTAACTGGGCAATTAGCCAGGCATGGTGGCACATGCCTATAGTCCCAGCTACCTGGGAGGCTGAGGCAGGAGGATCGCTTGAGCCCAGGAGTTTGAGGTTGCTGTGAGCTAGGCTGACGCCACAGCACTCACTCTAGCCTGGGCAACAAAGCAAGACTCTGTCTCAAAAACAGAGTCTGGGCAACAGAGTGAGACTCTGACTCAAAAACAAACAAACAAAAGAACAAATCATAGTGACAATCACTATAAAGTGAGAAGTGAGATTCAAACATATTTAATGGCCAGGCGTGGTGACCCACACCTCTAATTCCAGCACTTTGCAGGGTCATTGCTTGAGACCATCCTGGACAATAATGAGACCCTGTCTGTACAAAAAATTAAAAAATGAGCCAAGCATGATGGCGCATGCCTATAGTCCCCATTACTGGGGAGGCTGAGGCAGGAGGATCCCTTGAGCCCAGGAGCTCCAGGCTGTAGTGATTGAGCCACTGCACTCCAGCCTGAGTGACAGAGAGAGACACTTTTTCTTAAACACACGCACACATTTAATGATCATGCAGCCTTTGTACAAGTAGGGGAAGGAGACTTTGGTTGCTGCATCCTGGGGGGGTGGGGCATAGGGGGTCCAGAACAAGGGGTCATCTGGTCACTTGGAGAGCGTGACCAAGAGCTATTTAGCAATTAGTACAAAAAAGAAAAGAAAAGAAAAGAGCAATTAGTACAAAGTGATTTCTGTAACAAAGTAGTGAAATACTACCCTGCCCACATGGACACATGATTGAGTCCTGCCTGTTCTGGGGTGTCGACCCTTCCCTTACTCTCACACACAGCGAATGGGGCGGTAAGTTGCTCAAACTCACCTTTGGTTCCAGGCCCCTCTGACTGCAGAGTCCAGTCTCTCTGGGTTAGAGCGGGGCTGTGGTGGGCATGGCAGGGTTTAGAAGGGAGGCCCCCTAATCACTAAGCTCCTATCCCCTCAGCTCACAAGTATGTGCCTCGGGCCATCCTGGTGGACCTGGAGCCTGGGACCATGGACAGCGTCCGGTCTGGCGCCTTCGGGCATCTGTTCAGGCCTGACAACTTCATCTTCGGTAAGTTCCCCCTGCTCCGTCTCCGACGCAGACCCCATCGCAGGCAAAGCCCAGGGTCTTGGAAACAGAGAACAAAGTCAGCTCCTCACTGTGATCTTGCAGGGTGGGAACTGACCTCTCCGTTTTACAGCTGGGCATCGGAAGCCCAGAGAGTGGACTCTGCAGGAAACAGAAACCACTCGCGCAGCTCAAGCACAGTGGGGCGTGGGACAGAAACGAGCTTACAGAGTCGTTAACCCAGTGGGGCCTCCAGAGGAGGACTCTGGAATTCGAGATGCACAGCCTTGCCATGCCGCTCTCGTGCCCATCCCCGTGGCAG
This sequence comes from Mirza zaza, assembly GCA_008750895.1. Lineage (NCBI taxonomy): Eukaryota > Metazoa > Chordata > Mammalia > Primates > Cheirogaleidae > Mirza > Mirza zaza. The sequence goes on from VSMD01110003.1 coordinate 4,713, forward strand.
GGCCCTGCTTGCTCTTACAGAAACAGGGCCTCACACGTCTTCTGCCTTGCAGCCCCCGGAATATCCAACGGGTAGTTGCTGACTCACACCCAGCCCTGGCCAGTTTAAGCTTCCAGCGTGGCCAGTTGGAAAGACTGTCTCCCCTCAGGAGAGAGGCAAGGCTCTGGGCTGACTCCAGGTCTCAACTGCCTGTCCAGAGCCCTCAACATTGGGCACCATGCTGCCCGGCTCCCTGGCACCCAGCAGGTTGGCCCGGGGGAAGGCTTGCAGGTGTGGGAAGGTGTGGCTGTACGGCCCACCTAATGGAAGAGCAAGCAGAGGCACTGGGCTTCCACAGCTGCCCTCTGGGGATGTCCAAGCAGGGGCTGGAGCGCCCCGGGCCCCTGTCTGTCTCCTCCTCCTCTTCTCCCCACAGGTCAGAGTGGAGCTGGCAACAACTGGGCCAAAGGCCACTACACAGAAGGCGCGGAGCTGGTGGACTCGGTGCTGGACGTGGTGCGGAAGGAGTGTGAGAACTGCGACTGCCTGCAGGGCTTCCAGCTGACCCACTCGCTGGGCGGGGGCACGGGGTCCGGGATGGGCACCCTGCTCATCAGCAAGGTGCGGGAGGAGTACCCCGACCGCATCATGAACACCTTCAGCGTGGTGCCCTCACCCAAGGTGTCGGACACGGTGGTGGAGCCCTACAACGCCACCCTGTCCATCCACCAGCTGGTGGAGAACACGGACGAGACCTACTGCATCGACAACGAGGCACTCTACGACATCTGCTTCCGCACGCTCAAGCTGGCCACGCCCACCTACGGGGACCTCAACCACCTGGTGTCGGCCACCATGAGCGGGGTCACCACCTCGTTGCGCTTCCCGGGCCAGCTCAACGCCGACCTGCGCAAGCTGGCCGTGAACATGGTGCCCTTCCCCCGCCTGCACTTCTTCATGCCGGGCTTCGCGCCGCTCACAGCCCGAGGCAGCCAGCAGTACCGCGCGCTCACGGTGCCAGAGCTCACCCAGCAGATGTTCGACGCCAAGAACATGATGGCCGCCTGCGACCCACGCCACGGCCGCTACCTGACCGTGGCCACCGTCTTCCGGGGCCGCATGTCCATGAAGGAGGTGGACGAGCAGATGCTGGCCATCCAGAGCAAGAACAGCAGCTACTTCGTGGAGTGGATCCCCAACAACGTCAAGGTGGCCGTGTGCGACATCCCGCCGCGCGGCCTCAAGATGTCCTCCACCTTCATCGGCAATAGCACGGCCATCCAGGAGCTGTTCAAGCGCATCTCGGAGCAGTTCACCGCCATGTTCCGGCGCAAGGCCTTCCTGCACTGGTACACGGGCGAGGGCATGGACGAGATGGAGTTCACCGAGGCCGAGAGCAACATGAACGACCTGGTGTCCGAGTACCAGCAGTACCAGGACGCCACGGCCGAGGAGGAGGGCGAGATGTACGAAGACGAGGAGGAGGAGTCCGAGGCCCAGGGCCCCAAGTGAAGCCGCTCACAGCTGGGGTGTGGGGCCGGGGTGCTCCGTCCCAGCGACATCAGCTACCCACACTCCCCCGCTTTGCTCCCCAAAGCTCGCCGCTCTCGGGGGCCTGAGTCCTGTCCTCCAGCACCGATGGCCGCCCCGTCCCCAGCCACCATGGGCCATCTCCGTCCTATGTCCCCGTTCGTCTCCGACTTATCGTGGCTCCAGGCCTGATGGTTTATGGTTTGTTTTGTTTTCTATCGGTTTGTGTTTATATTTTGGGGGATACTTAATAAATCTACTGCTGTCGGATACCCCTTCCTGGTGTTGAAGATTTCTTTTTATTCTGGAAGTTGGGCCCAGAGGGGGTGAGTTGAGGCAGGCGGGGAGGCCCAGGGGCTCAGGGCTGCTGTCCGCCAGGCTGGTTGTCAAGACAGGCCTGCGCTGGGAGCCTGAGGGGTCTCAGGGCCCAGACAGCCCCAGGGAGCCCCTGCGGGAGGGGCCAGGAGAAGGGATGGGCTGGGGTAAAGCGTCATCGGTCCAGAACCCCCAGCGTGGTCCTCCTGTGACTTGGAAACTGGTCTCCCGCAGGGTGGCTCAGGTTCCAGAGCTTTCCTCTGGCTGGTCTGTGTGCGGGAAGCTGGGGCAGGCAGCCCCTGCCAGGGTGGAAACTGAGGCCTGAAGCCTGGCACCCGAACCAGGGAGGGAGGGAGGGGAGCCCTGAGCATCCCCTGAAAAATAAAAGTGTGTTGGGAGTCTCTGGGCTTGGGCTCTGGGAAGGGGTCAGTGAGGTGTGGACACAGGCCCACAAGTGGAGCTGGGGGCTGGCTCCATGCACCCCTGGAGGTCACTTCCTGTGCACACAGGACAGAGGTGCTCACTGGCCCCATGTCCTGTGTCCTGCTGCAGGGAAAGGCTGAGGCCCAGACAGGCTGGGGGCCGGGGGAAGGGGGCGAGTAGGGGAAGAGCCGGAGCCACAGGAGAGACAACCCTGACAGGACCATGGCTGCTGACGGGAGGGACCCACTGCCAAACCCCAGCCCGGTTCAAACGGAGCCAGGAATAAACGTCCCGACCTCTGCACCCTCTGGTCTCCGGCTGTGGCCGCCCACCTGCTGAACTCAGCTGGAAGTCAGGATAGCAGACCACACAGGGGCTTGCTTTCAGGCCAGCCTGCGCAGACAGAGTGCCAGGAAGATAGGAGTGGGTCTGGGGGAGGCATCAGCCCCATGTCTAGCCTGTCATTTAGTTGCCTGAATATCCCTCCAGCAGAAGGGACTTCCATGCTGTTCCCTGCTGTGCCTCCACACACAGAAGGATCTCTGGCTCTCGGTCGGTATTCAATAAATGTTTGCTGAATAAATGGCTTGAATTATAGCCTCTCCTGTAACACGGGGTCTGGACAGGGAGCAGTTCCAGAACTGCTATGTTTGATGGCTCAGCGCTTTGTCCAAGGACTCGTGTTTCTTCTGTCTTGCAGCGGCCCCATCCTCCTGCATGGGCCCCACTGTCCCAGGATTGCTGCCACTGCTCCAGTCGTCACAACCAGATTAGAGGCAGAAAAGGGGAGCCTCTCATCTTGTGCCTCCTGGGGATGAAACCCCCAGCCAGTGTCCCCTCGTGGTTCCTTGGCTTGACTTGTATACCTGTTCTTACTTTTATTTATTTTTTTTGAGACAGAGTCTCACTCTGTTGCCTGGGCTAGAGTGCCGTGGCATCAGCCTAGCCCACAGCAACCTCAAACTCCTGGGCTCAAGCGATCCTCCCTCCTAAGCCTCCCGAGTAGCTGGGACTACAGGCATGCGCCACCATGCCCGGCTAATTTTTTCTATATACTTTTAGTTGGCCAATTAATTTCTTTCTATTTTTAGTAGAGACAGGGGTCTCACTCTTGCTCAGGCTGGTTTCGAACTTCTCACCTTGAGAGATCCACCCGCCTTGGCCTCCCAGAGTGCTAGGATGACAGGCGTGAGCCACTGCGCCCGGGCTGTATACCATGTTCTTAAACCGACGCCTAGCAAGAAGAGTAGAATTACTCCAGATGATTTTCATTAATCAAGGTCACCCACTGAGGCAGAGAAGGAATGATCCGAACAAAAAGCTCTGGCTGAAGGAGGCGGCTTGGGGACGTATGCAAGAGGGTGTCGACAGGCAAAGCTGGGCCTTCTCTGAGGACAGCAGTGTGTGTGTGTGTGTGGAGGGGGGCGTAGCCTGGAGAAGCCAGTCCTTTGAGGAAGGCAGAGCCGGGATGCTGAGCCACAGGCCGGAAGACTGCATGACAGCCACCTCCAGATCTCCCCGAGCTGTGGTGAGCAGCCCCCCTTGGGGACAATCTGGAGAGTGTGTGACAATTAAGGGAATGAAACCCAGGGTTGCAGACGGCTCCAGCAGCTCCAAGGCAGAATAAGCCGCCACAGTGGGTGGGGACACCAAGCAGGCCCCAGCAGAGGCTGGGTGACCGTGGGCTGGGAGGGTGAGGTTGATGTCCAACTGAGGGGACACTTCCCTTTCTTCCTCCTGCCCCTCATCTTTCATAAACCTCCCAGTGTTGGAGGGCTGAGAGCACTCCCCAAGGTCATTCTCACAGCTCTGTGCTCCCGACAGCTCGCGCTGTCCAAAGATGGCCCCGGTGTACCTTCCACCCCATAGGCGGCCCCGCACTGTGACCTTCCCACTCCCATCAAGAGTTAGAGAGTAGTGAGGTGGCTCACCCTGTAATCCTAGCACTCTGGGAGGCTGATTGCTCAGGCGGATTGCTAGAGGTCAGGAGTTCCAAACCAGCCTGAGGAGATGAATGAGACACCGTCTCTACTATAAACAGAAAGAAATTAATTGGCCAACTAATATATATAGAAAAAATTAGCTGGGCATGGTGGCACCTGCCTGTAGTCCCAGCTACTCGGGAGGCTGAGGCAGGAGAATTGCTTGAGCCCAAGAGTTTGAGGTTGCTGTGAGCTAGGCTGATGCCATGGCACTGTAGCCCGGATCCAAAAAAAAAAAAAAAAAAAAAGAATTAGAGACTAATTCCCCTCCTACTGAAGCTGAAATGCCTTAGTAATGCTTTTGTAAGAAAAACCTTGGAAATGACCCATGACCTCCAAGGTTAGGCCATGAAAGGTCACACAGCTCCTGCATAGTTCTCAGGAGGCTTCGTCTTGAACACCACGCCATGCTGTGAGAAGCGCAGGCCACACGTGGACATCTGGACGTGCCAGGTGGTGCCTTGGCCAAAGCACCACACACAGTTGGTGCCCAACAAATGTGTTGCTGAATGGTCGGTCTACAGAGGAATGGAGAAATGGTCACGACACGTTCTAGTTAAGAAAGGAGGGCCCTTCTGTTATGGCAGAGGGGTTCGTTCTTGCTCTGTAAACGTATCTTGTCCTTCCTCAATAGACTTAATTTCACGCTTGCTTTGCTTTGGGTGTGTCTGGTCATTCTTTGGCCAAGAGCACACCAGGAACCGAGAACTAACAAACTACAGCCTGACTTCTTGAGTCCAGGTGTTGCAGGAGATGGCTCAAAGCCATTATCTGGACAAGGGTCAGAAGATCTTCCTTACCAGAGAGAGGGTGGGCTGGAACCACCCGTTACTGTTAAGCACAATAGCCCGAAGCCACAACACGTGACACCGGTCTCACAGACCTGATCCCAACTGCCAAGACCTCTCCTCTTAAAAGCCCTGGTTTTGTTACCCCTACCTTAACATAAAATAAAATAAAAGCCCTGGTTTTCTGCATAAAGGCAGGATGGTTTGCTTAAAGGCAGACTGGGTGAGACACTACTCTGCTTCCCTTCTCATTTGCTGGCAAATTAATAAACTTCTCTTTTCTTTGCCTCAAATAAATGAAAGAAAGAGAGAAAAAAAGAAGAAAGAAAGAGAAAAGAAAGAAGTATGCCAGGCATGGTGTCTCACATCTCTAATCTGAGGCAGGAGGATCACTTGAGGCCAGGAGGTTTTGGTGTTTTTTTAAGACAGGTTTTGATCTGTTGTCCAGGGAAAGGTGCAGTAATATAATCATAGCTCACAGCAACCCCAAACTCCTGGGGTCAAGCGATCCTCCTGTCCCAGCCTCCCAAGTAGCTGGGACTACAGGCATGCGCCACCATGCCTGGGTAATTTTTCTTTTTTTTTGTTTTTGTAGAGACAGGGTCTCAGTATGTTCCCCCAGCTGGTCTCCAACTCCTGCCCTCAAGCAGTCCTTCCACCTCAGCCTCCTAAAGTGCTGAGATTACAGATGTGAGCCACTGCACCCAAATGCCAGGAGTTTGAGACCAGCCTGGGCAACATAGCAAGACCACATCTCTACAAAAAAGTTAAAAGGTTAGGTAAATATGGTGGCACATGTCTGTAGCTTTAGCTACTCTGGAGGGTGAGGCAGGAGGATCTCTGGAGCCCAGGAGTCTGAGGTTGCTATGAGTGATTATTGTACCACTGCTCTCCAGCCTGGGTGACAGAGAAAGACCCCATTAAAAAAGAAAAGAAAGAAAGAATAAAAGAAAGAAAAGAAAAAGAAAGGAACACAGAAAAAGAAAGAAGTAGACCTTAAACTGCATGACGTAGAGTATGGGTCATCTAGGATCTTGGTCTCTCCTTGCAGGCTGGGGGGTGTGGGGGTTCCCATTCCTTTTGCAGGGATTCAGATCTATAATTGGGACTCACACACATCTGCGGGTCGGGCTGCCACCTGGATGGAACCTTCCTCCTCTCAGGGCCCTCCTCACCCAGGGACTCAAGCATGCCTGAGCCCACGTGACTAACCAGGCCCCGTGCCCAGGCACTGGTCTAGCCTTGAAGCAGTGAAGGAAGCCGACAGAATGCTGCCTGCAGCCCTTAGCTTCTGGTAGTGGCGGTGGGGCAGATGACAAATAAAAACGTACAAGACAGAGAGCATCAGACAGCGATGAGAGCTCCAGAGAGTCGGCAAGTGTGTGAGGGGAAGGGCCGTGGGTCCCAGAGAACAGGGAAGAATGTTCCACAGATGCTCAAGGCAGGGAGGCCTTGGGGCAGGTGGGTGGGGCCCAGAAAGGGGGTGAGGGGGCAGGAGACAAAGTCTGGGACTGACTTCTGCCCAGGATCCCTCTGATTATTGGGCTGAGGATGGACAGAGGGGCCCAGGTGGAAGCTCAGAAATGTGGTGGGGCGGGGGGTGGAGGGAGAGGTGCTGGCGGGGCCCCCAGTCTGGCAGGGGAGAGGCCAGGTGGAAACAGAATCTCTAGGACTGAGGACCCTGGAGCGGCAGCTCAGTGCATTCTCCCTTCAGGTCTGAGCAGAAGGAGAAGGTGCACAGAGCCGCAGTGACTCTGAGCTGGGCTGGAACCTCACTCCATCCCTTGTGTGACCTTGGCCAGGTGGCCCAAGCCACTGCTCCAGTAGTTCACCACCTGCCCCCGGCTTAGATAGGGTTAAATGCGATGGCATGTGACTCCCACTTGGGATTTCCCCAGTTGCTGGGCACTATCATCCATCGGGGGGCCCCCTCTGAGCAAAGTGGGCCAAGTCCAGAGGCAGCCAAAGCTATGCCTTTCTACAGAGAGAGGAAACTGAGTCTGGGAGCTCAGGACCACCACAACCCGTATGTTGGCCCCTGTCTGCTTTCACCTGTCCTCAGCTTCTCCCAGTGGGATGAGGGGAATTAGGTGAAGAAGCTTATTCCTGAGCTGGCAGCAGGAATTGGGGTGTGAGGGGTGGGGCTAGAGCAGCCCTGGTATGCATATGAGCAACTGCAAAGCAGCAATGATACCAGGCTCTACAGACAACGGCTGCCTTCAGAGTCCTACCCCCAAGCCCCTCCAATGAAAAGCCCCATATCTCGCTGTGCCTCAGTTTCCTCTTCTGTAAAGTGGGATGGAGTGACACCTTGTCCCTCCCTCACCAGCTGTGAAGACCACACAGGGTCCTGCAGGTGAATTCAGCTGTAGTATCTGCTGCTGCTGAGTAGTGAGTGGTTCTCTCTTTCTTTATTCCCTCAGCTGCTGGCTTTTCTTTTTTTCTAAACTAGGCCAGGAGCTGTGGCTCACGCCTGTAATCCCAGCACTCTGGGAGGCTGAGGCGGGCGGATTGCTCGAGGTCAGGAGTTCGAGACCAGCCTGAGCAAGAGCGAGACCCCATCTCTACTATAAATAAAAAGAAATTAATTGGCCAACTAATATATACAGAAAAAATTAGCTGGGCATGGTGGTTGGTGCCTGTAGTCCCAGCTACTCTGGAGGCTGAGGCAGGAGGATCGCTTGTGCCCAGGAGTTGGAGGTTGCTGTGAGCGAGGCTGACGCCGTGGCACTCACTCTAGCCTGGGCAACAAAGCGAGACTCTGTCTTAAAAACAACCAAAAAAAACCTAAATGTCACCAATTTTTTTTTTTTTTTTAAGTGTTGTGGCTTAGATTTAAACCAGGACTTTCGTGAGCGGAGGAAATCTAGGAAACGCATACCCGGGCCGGGCCACTTTGGACGGTGGGGTCCGCGCCGGCCTCTTCCCAGAGGGACTGGAGGCCGCAGGGTCGCCGGGACGAGCCGGCTGTCATGAGCCTCCGGGCCGGAGGCGGCAGCAGCGGGCGGCAGGGCGGACACAGTGTAGCGACGGCGGCCGGGCGGACACAGTGTAGCCGGCGCGGCGGGGCGATGCAGCAGGGCGGCGGCCAGGTGAGCGGGGCTCCGGGCGGCGGCCAGGTGCGCGGGGCTCGGCCCGCGGGGCTCGCGGGGCCCGGCAGCCCTGTCCGGGCGCCCGCGCCGTGCACCGAGCGGCCGGAGGATTCTGCCCCGGGCAGCTCAGGGCCTCACCCCGTCTGGCCTCTCCCTGCGCAGGGGGCGTCGGGGAGCTCAGCGGCCCCGCCCGTGACACCAACCTGGGCTGCGCCGGGGGCCCTGGAGGCCCAAGGGACCCTCCTGGGCTGCCGGGCTGCCCCGAGCCTCAGTGCCCTGGTCTGCGGAATGGGTGGGTGTGGTGGGGGAGCCTGGGACACAGGGCGCCCAGAGTGAAGTCGTGGGGTTAGGGCTGAAGCTGGGGGAGGCACGCCTCTGGGCGGGGGGTGGGGGCTCGTCCCTGTGGCAGGCAGTGAAGGCACGGCCAGGCTTGGCTTCGGTGGCAGTAGTAACCTTAAAGAAATAGTAACCCTGTCTCTGCACGCCCCTGGGCCCTGGCAGGTGTTCCTAGCAGGTGTTCCTCACACCTGGTGCTCCAGGTGTGAGCAGATGGGACAGAACTTATCCCCTCTACCCTCCAAATTATCAGGGCAGCTGCAGTGTTAACACTTCTTGGCTGCACCAGGGGTCAGCTCAGCCCAGGCCAGGAGCCCTCAGTGCCCTGGAGCCCTCTGGGCCTTATTCTGAGGTCTCCTTGAACTGCTAAGCTGTGGCGTCCACCCCCTCCCCCAACACACACACACACACACACACCCAGGAGAGGGGTGGTCTCTAGCCTGGGCCAGAGGGTGGAGTAGCCTGTTTCTTTCCTCTCCGTCTCTCACTTCCTGCTCGTTGCTTTCTGAGGCTTAGACCAAAATCTGGGGGCAGGACTCTGGGGTGGCTCTGGTGAGGGGTGAGGGGCAAGCTGGCTGATGCTCTGCTGGTAGCTGCTGCTACACCCTGCAGCCTTTGGGTCAGCGTGCGGGGTTGCTGTGTCTCCGCCCTCGGCAGAGGGGGAAATGTGATTCTTCAACTTGGCAGGAGGGAAACTAGGGCTGAAAGGTCTAATGGCTCCACTCAATCATTTGCTGCCTCTGTGCCAGCCTGGGCTGGGGCTGGCACTGCGCTCAGAAGGGGAATAAAAGTTGCTTTCTTCACAGCCCAGAGGAGAGCTGCTGGGAAGAGTAGAGGTGTTCCTGCCAGGGCACCTGCATTTTGAGCTCCTCTGCCGTATTTTAAAGTTTCCAGGGAGCCCCCAGGAGCGGCTCCTGCACCCCCGTGACAGTCCCTTTGGGTTGGGCGGGTCACCACGTGATGACCGTAAGGTTTGCCCGACAGCCGCTGTGGGCTGATGGCTTCACTAACACACACAAGTGCCTGATCCTTCCACCCACCCCAGGCGGTAGTGCCCTCCCTGATTTATAGGCAAGAAAATGGGGTCATGTAGCTCGTCACTGAGAGCTAGAATTTAAATCAAGGCTCTCCGATTCTTATAATTAATAATGACAGTGATAATAAGCTATAGTTGATGTTTATCGTGTGCTTACTGTGTGCTGGCTAGTTTTCTCAGAACTTTGTATTGACTAATTTAATATTCACAGAAACCCTCTATGGTACTATTAATATTATAACCTCCATTTGAGATGTGAGAAATTGGAAGCAGAGGTTTATACGTTTACTCAAGTTCGTGCAGGCAGGAGTGGGCAGAGTAGGGATTAAGTTGGGCCTATCTGCCTTTTCACCATGAAGCTACTGGGATGATCAGTCAGAATTTTCATTGGCTGCAAAAGACAGCAGCGCCCCTCCCAATAACAGTGGTGTACATAGAAGTTTATTTCTATCTCACATGAATGAAGCCCAGTAGTGAGCAGCAGAGCTCAGGTGGCATCCACTGCAATCTTGTCTCTCTGCCATCCTCATTCATAGCTTGTATGCCACAGCCCAAGGTGGCTGCTTCAGCTCCACTCATTACATCTGCATCCAGAACAGTAGGAAGCAGGAAGGGCTGAGGAGGGGTATCCCCTCCCTTTAAAAATAACTCCCAGAAGTCTCATGTGATCTTTCTTTTCATATCCTATTGGTCAGAACATAGTCACATTACCACATCTAGTTGCACGGGAGGCTGGAAAAAAATGTGAGAACCCAAAAAACAAGGGCTCCCCACTCAGGAAGGAGTGAGTGGGTGAATGTTGGGACAACCTGATCTCCTACACTCTGGGCGTTCCTTAGGACACTCTGAGGAGGCATTGAGCATCAAGTACCGTGTTTCCCCGAAAATAAGACGGTCTTATATTCATTTTTCCTCAGGAAGACATCCCAGGGCTTATTTTCAGGGGATGTGTTATTTTCCCCTCAAAGCCTCAGCGTGCAACACGCACAGGATGGCCGGGACCTGACAGGGGGAGCCGACCTTGTCGGTGGGGCTGCCCGCACCTTTCCCGTCACCTCTGGGATAGCAGCTGTCATGACGGGGCAGATGAGAAGGGCTGCTCGTCTTCTTTACTGCTCCGCAACGACATGCATGGGTTGTGCAGATGCGCTGCACAGCCACACCCAGCGCTAGGTCTCATTTTCGGGGTGGGGCCTCTATTGCGCAAATGCCTAGAAGTCCTGCTAGGGCTTATTTTATGGGTAGGTCTTATTTTTGGGGAAACACAGTAGCTGGCTCTGACTCTACCATGCCGTGTGACCTACCCAAAGTCATCAGGTAATGGGTACAGAGGTGAGACTCTAGCCACAGCACCTGTGTCTTCCCCCTGCCTCCCTCCGGGGCAGCCCGTCACTGGGTGCTGGGTCCTGCCGGGGTGGAACTCCGGCTGCTCAACCCACACCCCCATCACAGAGGCACAGCAGGTAGGACAGGTCCCACAGGTAAGCTGAGCTCCCGACCCAGTGTGGCGCCAGCAAGGGGTGGAGTGAGGCCTCCTCATTCAGCTGCCTGGGAGGCCCCAGCTCCCATCATGACACTGTGTGACCCTGGGCAGGGCTGCACCCTCTGGGCTCAGTTCCCTTTCATTCGAGGAAGGGGCAGAGGAGGAGACATAGGATTGCCTTTTGTAATTACAAATTATTTCAGACTGTAACAGGTACAAAGAAAACATAACAACTCACACCTATAATCCTAGCACTCTGGGAGGCCGAGGCAGGCGGATCGCTCTAGGTCAGGAGTTTGAGACCAGCCTGAACAAGAGCAAGACCCCTTCTCTACTATAAATAGAAAGAAATTAATTGGCCAACTAAAAATATACAGAAAAAATTACCCAGGCATGGTGGTGCATGCCTGTAGTCCCAGCTACCTGGGAGGCTGAGGCAGGAGGATTGCTTGAGCCCAGGAGTTTGAGGTTGCTGTGAGCTAGGCTGACGCCACGGCACTCTAGCCCGGGCAACAAAGTGAGACTCTGTCTCAGAAAGAAAGAAAGAGAGAGAGAGAGAGAGAGAGAGAAAGAATAACCAATACCGTGCACTTGCTACACAGCTCCAAAAAAAATCTCTCCAACTTCTTAAAACATTAACAAACCTTACAGAGAGCTTCTTTTGTGTTCAGCACCTATGACTCATTTCACCCTCACAGTGACCCCTTTATGGATAAGGAAGGTGGCCTAGCCAGTTAAATGGGGGAGCAAATGCAAACTGCCTCCTTCCCCCCAACCAAAGCCCCTTCCTTGTGTGCTCTGCAGTTTGCTGATCCTGGGGGTGTGGGGTGCAGAGAGCAGTTGTTGACCCTCAGCTTCCTCCAGGAAGTGACCCAGGCACTTCCCAGCTACATCACTCGTTGGTTGGTGGGATTGGAACCCAGGCCCGAGAGGTGCCAGCACAGCCTAGAAGCATCTATAGAGTCTTCTCCATGTGTGGCCAGTTAATCCTCCCAAGAACCCCCTCCCTGGGGCACGAGGAAGGTCCCCTGCTAGTAGCATAGCAGGAATGGCCCTGGGACTGGCCGCGGAGTGTCCGACACTGAGCCCTCTGTGGGGGCTGTGATTTCAGGGTGCCCTGAGGGGAAAGGAGCACCTCGCGTCAGGGGCCAGGAAGGAGGACCCCATTTCTGGAAGCTGTGTCTCAGGAGGCATCTGGCAGCTGAAGCCCAGCAGGGCACCCTCCTGGGCAGCCCTAGGGCTGGAGTCCTGCAGCATCTGAGGCCAAAGGGCCGTGTGCTGGAAGGCACGAGCGTGGCTTCCAGACTCTCCAGCTGGGCCCCCTTGGAAGGGTCTTGTGCCCTCTCTTGGCTCTGCTTGAGCCACCCCATCATGGGCTCTTCTGGAGGGGACACCACACCAGTGGGGGTTTGGGTGGGGGTAGCTGAGGCGTTTTGGGAGGGGCCGTGGCGTGGAGATGCCCCACCCAGACCCTCCAGGGATGTGAATGAGGCCGGCCTCATCCCTGAAACCCCAGAGGGCTGGGGAAAGGAGCTGGTCTGTGGCCAGCCTCGAACCTGGGCCCTCACCCGGCTCTTCCTGGCCCGCAGGTGGGATGCTATGGAATATGATGAAAAGCTGGCCCGGTTCCGGCAGGCCCACCTCAACCCCTTCAACAAGCAGCCTGGGCCGAGGCAACATGAGCAGGAGCCCGGCGAGGGGGCCCCGGAAGTCGCTGTTGAAGGTGGGTGCCGCAGGGGTGGAGCTGGGCGGGGATCTGACCCCTCACACCAGCCCCACCCTCCTTCCTTCCGCTGCCTCCTGGCAGGTGAGCACTGGCTTCCCAGAGAGCTGGCGCCTGCTGGCTGCTCCCCTCCTCCCCAACAGCACAAGTCGCTTTTCACTCGCTCCGTGGGTTGCTTCTGTGTCCCCCACCGGAACGAGCACTCCTGAGGGCAGGGACTTGTGCCTCACCTGTGACGGCTGCGAGAGTTGGGGCCGGCACACAGTAGGTGCTCAGCAAACCCTTGTAGAGTGAACTCAGCTGAGATCCGGAGGGGAGGGCCCAGTGGGTAGAGCGTCTCGTTCCAAGCCCCGCTTCTCTGGGGGTCAGGACAGCATGAGCCGCAGAAACTGCAGATGGGGTCAGCAGGGAGTTCCTGGGGCCAGGGCAAGAGACGGCCTGGAGTCCACCCAGGTGTGTGGACTTTGTTGTGTAGCCATGCAGTCGTTTTTCTTCAATCCAGACATTTATTTATTCACGATGCCTTCGAAATGGGGACATTTCTATGATGCTCTGTTGTGGGCATTTTAGCACCACGGAGGGACATTCCGCCTCATCTTCGTGACTGCCTCGTTCCCGTCCGCGTGAAGACATGGCTTCCTCTGCAGGTGCAAACCAGACAGACATCAGACCAAGCAGCGTGTCTCGGTGCCTTGGCGCCTCCTTCCTGTGGGCTCCCTGAACCCCCTTCCTGCCCCAGCCATCTGAGCTCCTCCCTGGGGGACGAGGGGCCACAGGCTGACCTTTCTCTCCCTGCAGCCCTCCACACCTGCCCCCTTCCCACAGAGCCCCTGCCCGAGCCACCCGCAGAGCCCGAGTTCCGCTGCCCCGAGCGCGTGATGGATCTCGGCCTGTCTGAGGACCACTTCTCCCGCCCCGTGGTGAGGTTTGGGTCTGGGCGGGAGGAGGGACTGGCTGAATCCCCCATGGTAGGAGGGGCCCATGGTTTCCTTGTCAGCAGCTCTCAGCGGCAGGGCCGTGTCCTCTCAGACTCTCTCCCAGGACCTGAGGGTGAGCGGTGTGCTTTGCACTTGAGCTGGAGGCCTCTTGCTCTTCTTCACGACAGCAAATATCATTTCCCCGGCCTTCCTCCAAGAGGAGGTTCTTCGTAAGAAAGGGAAATGGTGTAGCCAAAAAAGCAATTGGGTTTCTAAAAGAAGAAAGTTGTCGGCCGGGTGCGGTGGCACACACCTGTCATCCTAGCACTCTGGGAGGCCGAGGCGGGCGGATCGCTCGAGGTCAGGAGTTTGAGACCAGTTCTGAGCTAGAGCGAGACCCCATCTCTACTAAAAATAGAAACAAATTAATTGGCCAACTTAAAATATATAGAAAAAAAAAATTAGCCGGGCATGGTGGCGCATGCCTATAGTCCCAGCTACTCGGGAGGCTGAGGCAGGAGGATTGTTTGAGCCCAGGAGTCTGAGGTTGCTATGAGCTAGGCTGACGCCACGGCACTCTAGCCCGGGCAACAAAGTGAAACTCTGCTCAAAAAAAAAAAAAAAAATAGAAGGAAGCTGTTTTCTGAAAAGCTTCCTTCAAACATTAGGTCTTCAGAGGCTTGGCACCAGGTGGGCCCTAACCATGCCGGCAACCCTCCCGGGCCTTAAGCACGTCCTCAGCCCTCTGGCTTCAGTTTCCTCATCTGGGTGTAGCGGGTGAGGCCTGCTCTGGGCCTGACTGTCTGAGGGTGGGCCCTGCCCTAGCAGGGGTGGCATCTGACTGCCCCCAACCCCAACCTGGGCAGGGACTGTTCCTGGCCTCCGACGTCCAGCAGCTGCAGCAGACCATCGAGGAGTGCAAGCGGCTGATTCTGGAGCTGCCCGAGCAGTCGGAGAAGCAGAAGGATGCGGTGGTGCGGCTCATCCACCTCCGGCTGAAGCTCCAGGAGCTGAAGGTAGGTGCCGGCCCTCTCCTCCCGCCCCCGCCCCCGCAGAGGGAGCCTGGAGCTGAGGCCGGAACTGTGGGAAGCAGGAGACCCTGGGGCAGCCCCTGGCTCCTTCTTGGGTGGGGGTCCCTCTGGGCTCTGGGGAGAAAGGTGTGTAGAGGGCAGGGTCAAAGTCAGGGCCTCACCTGTGTGCGGCAGGCTGTTTCTCTACAGGTCTAGACCCTCTTGGTTGCAAAGGACAGAAACCCAACCTTGGCCGGGCGCGGTGGCTCATGCCTGTAGTCCTTGCACTCTGGGAGGCCGAGGCGGCAGAATCATTTGAGCTCAGGAGTTTGAGACCAGCCTGAGCAAGAGCGAGACCCCGTCTCTACTAAAAATAGAAAGAAATTAGCTAAACAACTAAAAATAGAAGACAAAAAAATTAGCCGGGCACGGTGGCACATGCCTATAGTCCCAGCTACTCGGGAGGCTGAGGCAGGAGGATCGCTTGAGCCCAGGAGTTTGAGGTTGCTGTGAGCTAGGCTGAGGCCACGGCACTCTAGCTCAGGCAACAGAGTGAGACTCTGTCTCAAAAAAAAAAAAAAAAAATGTGTAATTTTCCTCATGTGAAGATCCCATAGGTGGCCCAGAGCCCATGTGGCAGCTTATGGTGTTGAGGGCCTGGGTCACCCTTTCTTGTTGCTCTGCTGGTCCCTGGGGGATCTAAGGTGGCCCCAGACCGTGTCTTCTTGGTTTGCACCCAACCTGCAGACAGGAGGGACGGGCGGGGAGCTGCGCCATCGCTGCTCAGGTGTCCCGGGCCCCCACAGTCACCCAGCAGCACCTGGCGGTGGGGTGCCAGGAGAGGGAACATGGGATCTGGGCGGTCCATGCCTGACTGATCACTGTTTCATCGTAGAAAGGAAAAGGGGCTTGACATTGCGCCGACACTCACTGTCTCTGCTGCCAGTGCAGCCTGCGAGAAATAAGCTGAGGGGCTTGCGTGTGAGGGGAAAGGGACTGCAGCCCAGCTCACCTGTGACCCCTCCCCAACCCTCCTCTGCAGGACCCCAATGAAGACGAGCCCAACCTCCGAGTGCTCCTCGACCACCGCTTCTACAAGGAGAAGAGCAAGAGTGTCAAGCAGACCTGTGACAAGTGCAACACCATCATCTGGGGGCTCATTCAGACCTGGTACACCTGCACAGGTGGGCCGAGACCTAGACCCATTCCTGCTGGATGAGTGAGTGGTTCGGGTCCTCAGGGCAGAGTGCAGGAGCCCAGAGCTCTGCTCCCGTATCTGGGTCACGTTCAGGCGAATGTTCCGCAGTGTTCTCAGCTGCTGCACCCTGCAGGGTGCCGGAGACGCAAGCAATGAGGGACCAAAACCCCTGCCCACACTGAGCTCACAGCCACACCTGAGCCGTCCAGGAGGGTGGCCACTAGCTACATATGGCTATGCAAATTTGAGTATTAATTACTCGAATGTTCATTTCCTCAGTTGTACCATCTACATTGGTCGCGCTCGAGAGCCCATGATGCTAGTGGCTGCCATGTTGGACAGTGCAGAGAAAACTTTTCTGTGATTGCGGAAAATCCCATCCGATGGTGCCATTCGGGATGAGAAACCAAACTAGTGACCGACATGGTGTGTCAGACAGTCACATGACAGCGAAGAAAAATCCGGAACAGGAATAGCATGCGCTAGGGTGGAATGGGTATGACTTCAGGGCAGACTGAAAAGGCATCATGTGACATTTAAGCAAAAACTCGAAGGTACAAGTCAGGAGTATATCTAGGGAGGAACGTTCTGGTGTGGGGGAGCCAGGCGTGCAAAGGCCCTGTGGCTGAGGTGTGTCCAGTGTCTTCAAGGAGGAGCAGAGGACCCTGGGACTGGAGCTGTACCTCTGAGGGAGGCTGGGTAGGGGTAGGCTTAGTGCTGGCTGGGGGCTTTTCTGTAACTGCAATGGGTGCTACAAGAGGTTGTTGGACATACTTATGTTTTTTGGATTTTTTGAGACATGGTCTCTCTCTGTCACCCAGCCTAGAGTGTAGTGGTGTCATGACAGCTCACTGCAGCCTCCAACTCCTGGGCTCAAGTGATCTTCCTGCCACAGCCTCCTGAGTAGCTAGGACTACAGGCATGCGCCACCATGCCCCGATAGTTTTTTTTTTTATACTTATTTTTTTTTTGAGACAGAGTCTCGCTTTGTCGCCTAGGCTAGAGTGAGTGCCGTGGCGTCAGCCTAGCTCATAGCAACCTCAATCTCCTGGGCTCAAGCAATCCTCCTGCCTCAGCCTCCCGAGTAGCTGGGACTACAGGCATGTGCCACCATGCCTGGCTAATTTTTTGTGTATATATATATTAGTTGGCCAATTAATTTCTTTCTATTTATAGTAGAGATGGGGTCTCACTCTTGCTCAGGCTGGTTTTGAACTCCTGACTTCGAGCAATCCGCCCGCCTTGGCCTCCTAGAGTGCTAGGATTACAGGCGTGAGCCACCGTGCCCAGCCCCCACTGGTAGTTTTTAAATTGTTTGTAGGGATAGGGTCTTGCTATGTTGTCCAGGCTGGTCTTGAACTCCTGGTATGGGCTCAAGTGATCCTCCCACCCTGGCCTCCCAAAGTGCTGGGATTATAGGTGTGAGCCACTGTGCCTGGCCCATACCTAGGTGTTAACAGTGTCATTCTGGCTGCTGATTGAGCATGGATGAGGAGGAGGTGGCACTCTGGTTCAGGTGGGACTGTGGGAGTCAGAAGTAGCTGAGTTTAGTACCAGCTGCAGGTTTGGAAATGGAACGTAAGAGACTCGAATGGAGTCGGGATGACTCACCATGGTTGGTCTCAGCAGTGGAAAGATGGAGTCACTGAAATCTGAGATGGGAAGCTGTGAGGAGGTTGGGAAGGAAGGGTGGGGATTCCATTTGGACAGCTTGGATTTGAGTTGGGAATGGCAGCTTGGCCACTGGACGTACACACCTGAAGTCGAGGGGCGAGGCTCAGGGCACAGGGACGGGAGGGTCTTTGAGGTTCAAAGACCTACAGCAGCGCTGGGAGGTCTTGGATTGGTCTGGGCCTTGGAGTGGAGCCCACGGGGGGAGGGGGCAGAACAGCTGAAGGTCGCCTGGCCACCGGGGCCTCCCCCCACTTCTCAGGGTGTGTGTTTTGCCCCCGCCTCCCCAGGCTGCTGTTACCGCTGCCACAGCAAGTGCTTGGGCCTCATCTCCAAGCCCTGCGTGAGCTCCAGAGTCAGCCACCAAGCCGAGTATGAGCTGAACATCTGTCCCGAGACAGGGCTGGACAGCCAGGATTACCGCTGTGCCGAGTGCCGGGCGCCCATCTCTCTGCGTGAGTGGTGGCGGGGAGCTGCTGGGCAGGGGACCCAGGGGTCGGGAAAGTCAGACAGCTAGGTGAGGACCTGGGCGTGGTCCCTGCGTCTTCCATGCAAGCAGGCCGAGGTCCCAGCCATCTCAAAGCCTGCACAGGTCACCAAGGAATTCCTGCAGGGCCGGACCCGACCTCAGCCTCGTGTGTGGCCCTTTGTGCCACAAAGCCCACACAGACAAGGACTGGGGAAAAACCACACAGCCATCCTGCACGTGGCACCTGCAGGCCTTCTTTCTAGAAAGTTACTAGTGTCAATTCACAAGGTCCCTTTGTAGTCCCATGGCAGGGTGCTTTTACTGTCCCATTTTACTGATGGGAAAACAGAGCATGGAGGTGCTGGATCCCTGAGGTCTCACGGCTGAGAAGAGGGTGGGTCAGGTCTGAAGGGTAGTGTCCTTGGCCCCATGGGCTGTGGTCTATGGGAGTGTGGACCACAGGGTGTGGAAGCTGTGGGGGTCACAGTGACACGGGGACCCCGACGGCCATTCTGACGCCGTGGTGGCCACACTGCTGCAGGGGGTGTGCCCAGCGAGGCCAGGCAGTGCGACTACACTGGCCAGTACTACTGCAGCCACTGCCACTGGAACGACCTGGCCGTCATCCCTGCGCGGGTCGTGCACAACTGGGACTTTGAGCCTCGCAAGGTCAGGGGTTGGGAGGCAGGGGATGGCCCTTGAGAGGGAGAGCAGCTGCGGGTGGGGCTGGGATGCCCTGGGTGGGTGACAGCCGGCTGCACAGGACTGGGGGGACACGGTGCCACCAGACATGGTGCCGGAGGTGACACCGAGCCCCGCCCTGCAGGTGTCTCGCTGCAGCATGCGCTACCTGGCGCTGATGGTGTCTCGGCCAGTGCTCCGGCTCCGAGAGATCAACCCTCTGCTGTTCAACTATGTGGAGGAGCTGGTGGAGATCCGGGTGAGGCTGGGGCTGGGGGCTGCTGTGGTGCTCCGTCAGGGACCCCATGGCGGGGCCAGCCACCCTCTTCTCTGGGTGCTGTGGGGTTTTTGTGTGTGTGAGTCAGAGTCCCACTCTGCTGTCCAGGCTAGAGTGTCGTGGCATCAGCCTCGCTCACAGCAACCTCAGACTCCTGGGCTCAAGCGATCCTCCTGCCGCAGCCTCCCAAGTGGCTGGGACTACAGGCGTGCGCCACCATGCCTGGCTAATTTTTTCTATATATTTTTAGTTGTCCAGCCAATTTCTTTCTATTTTTTTAGTAGAGATGAGGTCTCACTCTTGTTCAGACTGTTTTCGAACTCCTGACCTTGAGCGATCCACCCACCTCGGCCTCTCAGAGTGCTAGGATGACAGGCATGAGCCACTGCGCCCGGCCCTGTTCGGGGGGTTTTAAACAGAGGAGGGAGACCACCTGCTTAGGTTCAGCAGGACTCCATGCCTATCCCTTGATTTGAAGATGCTGGAGCCATGTCCAATAGTGATGTGATCTAGGCATAGAGACAATTTTACATTTTCTAGTAGCGACATTAAAACAGTAAAAAGAAACAGGTGAAGTCAATTTTAATAATGTATTTTATTTAGCCCAGTATCTGTTTATTTAACCTAATGTAACCTAATGCATGTTAAAAAGATTACTTCAACACGCAGTCATACAAAGTTATTGAGATATTTTACATCCTTTTTCTTTTCCGCGCCACCTCTTTGAATTCCAGTGTGGATTCTACGCTTACAGCAGCCTCCGTCCGGACCGACGGCTTTCACCTCCCCAGGGGACGCGCGTGGCCTGTTGTCTTGGCCAGCAGTGAGGGAGGAGGGCGGGCCGGGGGCAGAGGCTGCTGCACTTCGGGCTTGGGGTGGCCCCTCTCCCACGAGGTGGCGAGGCAGCCAGTTGAGTCGCTGGGGCCACAGGGGCTGAGGAGGGAGCTGGGATTTTTCTGGGAGTTTGGCTCAGGGTGTCAGACGTGCCCGTGCTGTGCAGGTGAGGTGTGTGAGGCTGCTGACGTCTGGACAGGTGGCATTTCGTGCCCGTGGGGCCGAGGCGGGGTGAGTGGAGGGTTCCGTGGGCAATGACAGCCGAACCTCAAGGCCCTCCTCAGCCCAGAAGCTGCGGTTTGAACTAGAGCTTGGCTGGAGCACTCAGACCTAGGCCCTTTCTGGGGAATGTGAGGGCGCCGTCCCCAGGGTATAAGGTGTGACACCCATGAGCAGGACCCCCTGTGACACCAGCACGGGGCTGGGCCTCAGTCGTGGGCACAGCGTCGGCCCCGCGTCCTGGCTGAGGCCCTCCTGCTCCTGTTGTCCACAGAAACTGCGCCAGGACATCCTGCTCATGAAGCCGTACTTCATCACTTGCAAGGAGGCCATGGAGGCACGTCTGCTGCTGCAGGTCAGACTGCCAGGACTGGCTCAAGACGGGAGACAGGGAGAGCCAGGGTGACAGAGCACCTCGTGCTCAAATCTTTCTCCGATAGCCTGATAGCTGGTATATGTAGTGCCATTTAGCAGAGGGTTTCCCGAACTCTGTCTCAAGGAACAAAGCAAACAGGTATTCTACCCACACAAGTGTCCTCATCATTTCAGTTTGGGGAATACCGAGGTTGGTGCTGAGGCTTCCTGTGAATCTCCCCCGGGTAGACCCAGCCTAGCCCCGCTCAGGCAGGCTGACCACAGAACAGTCTTTGAGGCTCACCTGTGCATTTGTTCAGCAGCTATTCACAGACGCCGTTCTAGACTCTGGGCACCCGTGGACAAAACAGGCAGGGACCCTTGTGCTTAGAGAGTGCCCTTCAAGTAGGCAAATGTCAGGGTGGCAAAAAAAAAGATGTCAGGGTGGTGAACGCAGCAGGGTGGTGAACCAGTCGGGGGGATGTGGACCACTGGAGGAGGTGCAGTGTACACAGGGAGGGGACAGGAGCGGGGAGGTGGCAGTGTGGCTGGAGGCGCTGTATTGGGGAGTGAAGAGAAACTCGTCCCTCGTCCTGGTCGTCTCTCCCTGATGAAACACCCCTGTTCCCCCGGGCTCCTTGATTCTGCTCTTGGGGCCCGGAAACAGACACCGTCTGAAACTTGTGGCTTCCCTGGCACCGGAAGTGGCTCTGGGTGGGCCACGGGGCTTCCTTTCCTGGTGCCGGGGGTCATGGCCACGGGGCCTTGGCAGCTCCAGGACCGGCAGCACTTCGTGGAGAACGACGAGATGTACTCGGTCCAGGACCTGCTGGACGTGCGCTTAGGCCGGCTGGGCTGCTCGCTCACCGAGATCCACACGCTCTTCGCCAAGCACATCAAGCTGGACTGTGAGGTGGGCGTCCGCGCTCCGCCCAGGCGGGGTCTGCTCCTCCTCCACCCCAGCCTGAGGGCGGGAGTTGGCAGGAGAAGTCCCCAGTACCCCTGTCCCCCGACTGCCCTCCAGAGCCGGCACTCGCCCCGCCCAACCCCCACTGTCCCCCCCGCAGAGGTGCCAGGCCAAGGGCTTCGTGTGTGAGCTCTGCAGAGAGGGCGACGTGCTGTTCCCGTTCGACAGCCACACGTCTGTGTGCACCGACTGCTCGGCCGTCTTCCACAGGTGGGTGCGGCTGGTCCTGCGGGAGCTGCATGCACGTGCAAGAGAGAGAGAGAGACAGAGACAGAGAGACACAGAGAGAGACAGACAGAGACAGACAGAGAGACAGACAGACACACACAGAGAGACATAGACAGACACACACAGAGACAGACAGAGACAGAGACAGACAGAGAGACATAGAGACACAGAGAGACAGATAGAGAGAGACAGAGAGACATAGAGAGACAGAGACAGAGAGACATAGACAGAGAGAGACACAGAGAGACAGAGAGACACAGAGAGAGAGACACAGAGACAGAGAGAGAGACACAGAGAGACAGAGAGACACAGACAGAGACAGACAGAGAGACACACAGAGACAGAGAGAGAGAGACAGACATTTGCATCTTTGCTGCTGATTTTCAAAGCCCTTTGCTGACCCTAAGATGTGGAGTTAGACCCTGCTGTCTGTGACAACACTAAAAGTCACCTGAGGGCTGGGCGTGGTGGCTCATACCTGTGATCCTAGCACTCTGAGAGGCCGAGGTGGGCGGATTGCTCGAGGTCAGGAGTTCAAAACCAGCCTGAGCAAGAGTGAGACCCCTTCTCTACTATAAATAGAAAGAAATTGATTGGCCAACTAATATATATAGAAAAAATTAGCCGTGCATGGTGGCGCATGCCTATAGTCCCAGCTACTCAGGAGGCTGAGGCAGGAGGATCGCTTGAGCTCAGGAGTTTGAGGTTGCTGTGAGCTAGGCTGATACCACGGCACTCTAGCCTGGACAACACAGTGAGACTCTATCTCAAAAACAACAACAACAACAAAACCAAAAAACTAACTTTGAAACTGGACTCCCTGGAGCCACTAGTTTGCTTGGTGTCTGACAGATGTCAGATATTGCTGTGTTCTCCTCAAAAATCTAAACTGGCCCGTGGAATCCCCTGAGGTGCCTTGGGGGGTACCCTGATGCACAGTTTGGGAACCATAGTGGCAGCCAGTGGGGATAAGAACAGGTGGTGACAGTCACTAAGCGCTCAGAGGCGAGGTGGCTGCCTGGTCCAGCCCCTTCAGCTTGGGCCTTGGTGACCCGAGCCCTGGGTGGTCAGGGACGTCGGGTGCCGGGAAGACCCTGAGGGCACCCCCCTCGACGTCCTGGGTAAATGCCCACCGTCCACACACCGCATGGTCGGTCGCTTCGGGGCTCAGAGCCTGGGTGACATCTCCGAACCTCAGTTTCCCCACCTGTCGAGGGGTGAGGGGATCTGACGCGAGCAGCTTGCGAGGACTCCGTGGTGGAACTTCTTGTGCCGAGCGCCCCAACCTGTTCCCGCCCCCAGGGACTGTTACTATGACAACTCGACCACCTGCCCCAAGTGTGCCCGGCTCAGCCTGCGGAAGCAGTCACTCTTCCAGGAGTCTGGTCCAGACGTGGAAGCCTGAGGCCGAGGAGGACGCCGGGTGCCCCGCCAGGACTGCCTGTCACTGACCCCGCTGGTGTTGCCAAAGTCGAGTTGGTTGTTCTGCTCTGGAGACCCCCTGGGTGAAGCCCCCAGACCTCTCTATCCCTGCAGGGGTAGGAGGTGGTGAGCAGGACCGTCGTCCCCCAGCTGCTCTGTGGTACCTGGGGCGGCTGCACCTGGCTGTTTCCTGGTTGTGCTGCCGTGTGGGGTCCCCTCCCCCACTGCAGGACTCCATGGGGTGAGGGAGGACTTCTGACTTCCCCCGCTGCACCTCCCTCTCTGTGCCCCTGGGCCAACCCTCTGGGCCCTGGAGATGCTGTGAGCCCTGCCCCAGCCACCCTGGAAACTCGTCCGGCCAAGACCCCTGAGGGCTTCAGAGCAGTGGTCGCTAAGACCCGAGGGTGCCCCGGGCCGAGTTTCGCCTGCAGTGATGGTTTGGGTTCCACCCGGAGGCTCCCACTACCTCCGGCCACTTGTCTGTGGGGTCTTCTGGTTGTCCCTGGCTGGGGCCATGCACGGTCGTCTCCCATAGACCTACCTCTGTCTTGGCCTCCTGAGGTTCTTCTAAGTCCTCCCGGGAGGTCAGGGAGGGAAGGGGCTGTGCCGATTTTCCCTCCTGGGCACACCTGTTGCTGCTCCTGCCATGGCCCAGCCCACCTTACTCCGGTTCTCCGAGCTGGGAGGCTGGGGGTCCAGTCTGAGGAAGATACCCCTGCCTCCAGGTGTGGTGCAGGACCTGTGCCCCAGTGGAGGTTCCAGGTTAGGCAACAGGGTCACTTGCAGTAGGCCTGGGTGGCATTTCTCAGGACTACGTTTGTCCCTGAGGAGCTCCATCCTGCTGCCTGTGGAGGGCTCTGGCTGGCTTGGCCTCAGGTTGAGAGCTGAGGGTATTTGCTCTCCTCCTCACCTGCCCCTCTGGATGACAAAGTCTTTAAATAGAATCACGTGTGGATCTCTCCACGAACCTGGGCGTGAGGCCTAGAGCCCACGCAGAAGGATGAGGGCAGGGGGTGTGGGAGGTCCCTCATTCCATGTGACAAAGGGCCCCTGGACAGCAGACAAGACCTACAGCTCTTCAGTGGGGACAGAGGCACACCTGGCCTCTGTGTTTGCACTTTATAGATGCTGCATTGAGGGGCTGCAGGAGGGGACATTTCGGGAGGTGGCTTCCCAGTCTTTTGCCCCTGGGAAGCAGAGGAGGCTTGAAGCTGCCTTCCTCCTCCCCTCCCGGGACTGTGTTTGGCTGTTGGTGCACATGGTTGGCACAGGTGGGCAGAGGGCAGGGACCGTAGCTGCTGGGACAGCCATCGCCTTTTGCCGGGAAGCTCAAGAGAGATGCCTCAGTCAGCAGAAAGGCCAGCCTGGCTCACTGGCCCGCTGAAGGGTGGACAAAGACAGCGTGGCCTCCTCCCTGCCCCTCTGCACCGCCAGGAAAGGGACGGCATCGTTTCGCCCCACACCGTGGCTTTAGACAGGGCTCTTGCTGTCTGTTCTGCCTCACTTTCTCCATCTGGGAGATGGGGGCAGTGGTGTGGGCCTACCTCAGGGTGGAATGGTGAGAAGGGAACCAAGTCCTTTAGAGAGGGAGCTGTGAGGTCGGGTCAATGCTGGGTCCCTGTCCTGCTTTCTCTGCTTCTTTGGGGCTGCAGAGGGGATTAAAGGTCAAATGCTCTTTTCCTGCATCCTTAAATCCGCACATTTCTCACGACTGCATCACATTTCTGTCATATGAATATTGGCCATTCCCAAATCTCCTATGTAATCACCACATTCCAGTTACAGATCACCGTGTCTGTAGAAAAAGCAGGCTGGCATTTGTTGGACAAAGGGTTGGGTCATCTTTTAACCCACCCAACATCTCTTCCTCACCTGCCCCTCTGGAGGACAAAGTCTTTGAACAGAATCACATGGGGGGCTTTCTACACATCCACAGCACAGTAGGGAAAACCCAGCAAGGAAATCGTTTGCATAAGCGGCATCTTATAGAAGAGCACACGCAAGGGCGATTCTTTAGCTTGGGACTAGGCTGGCCTCGGGGATGCCCAATTGTAACAATGCCACTGTCACATTAAATTGGTGTCCTATAGACTCTGGTGTGTGTGGTAAATTGGAGACAAAGCTGAGAATGTGTTGATATACAAGCCAATTGTAGCCTTAGGGAATAACAAACAACCTCATCCAGTGGGGGTGAATGTACCATTCTGGTTTGAATGTACCAAACCATCTGGTTTGGGGTGAAGTACCATTTCTTTCTTTTTTTCTTTTGAGACAGGGTCTCACTCTGTCACCCAGGCTGGAGTGCAGTGGCATCATCACTGCTCACTGCAGCCTCAGACTCCTGGACTCAAGCAATCCTCCCATCTCAGCCTCCCCAGTAGCTGGGACTACAGGTGTGCACCACCACACCCAGCTATTTAAAAATTTTTCTGTAGAGTTGTGGTTCTGCTTCATTGCAGAGGCTGGTCTTGAACTCCCAGCCTCCAGTGATCCTCCTGCCTTGGCTTCCCAAAGTGCTGGGATGACAGGCATAAGACACTGCACCTGGCCATGTTTCTTTTTGATTTTTAAAATTTTTTTCCTTTTTTAAAATTTCAGCATATTATGGGGGTACGAATGTTTAGGTTACATATATTGCCTTTGCCCCACTGGAGTCAGAGTTTCAAGCGTGTCCATGCCCAGATGGTGTGTGCCACACCCATTCAGTGTAAATATACCCATCCCCTCCTCCCCTCTCCCACCTGCCCGACACTGGATGAATGTTACTACTATATGTGCACATAAGTGCTGATCAGTTAATACCACTTTGATGGTGAGTACATGTGGTGCTTGTTTTTCCATTCTTGTGATACTCATATTTCTTGATCAATTGTGAGAAGTACGTATGTTGGTGTTAGACCTGGGCCTGAGTCGGCTCTGACACAATGTGTAGGGAAGTTACACAATTTCAGCCTTCATTTCTTCTATGTGACCGGATTACAACACACACCTTGTGGGGTTTTTGGCGTTCCAAGAAGCATTTAGTGCTGTGCTGTGCCTGGCATGCAGGAAATGCTCAGTAAATAGAGCTATGTCTTCTTTCTAGAGTCCTCTTGTTGGAAGGACTGTCTCATTATCTTAGGCAACAAGAGACTGGCCAGTTACACAAATCACAGGAGATTCAGCATAAGTATTATCCAGCTCCTGGGAACCTTTTCAGCTCCATAAGTCAGACCCATGAAAAGGGCCCTCACCACAGTTCAAGGCATTCTCATTGCCTTTGAATAAAGATAAATAATGGATGTACTTCAGGGGAACCATAAACTCTCCTTCCAAATTAGACTCAAAACTGTGTGCATTTTTCTGCAGAGACATGATCTATGGCAGGCATCCTCAAACTACAGCCTGCGGGCCACATGCTGCCTGCCAAGGACATTTGTCCAGTCCGCCAGGTGTTTTTGCTGCCCCTACCTGTCCTGCTTAGTAGCCGACTCATCCCAGGCCCACAGTGCGTACTCTCCAACGGTCTGAGGGACAGTGAACTGGCCCCTGTTTAAAAAGTTTGAGGACCCCTGATCTATGGTTTTGACCAGGATCTCAAAGGGGGTATGACCTAGGAAACGCCAGGAATCTGCTGTCTTTATCCATAATCAAGGGGCCGGGGCTGGGGGACAGGGGGCAGGAGGAAAGGCATTCCAGGGCTGTTGTGGGCCGAGTGCTGGCACATGTCTGAGTACATGCCTCCAATTAAAAACTACAAGCAGCTAAAGCTGCACTTTGCACACTAGAGGACACAATTGTTTTTCCCCCTTTAGGTTATGAAATTGTTTTTCTTTTAATATTTTTATTTTGACAAATTTAGATTTACAGAAAAGTTGCAAAAACATTCCCATTTGTCCATCTCCTCGATTCTCTAAATGTTAACATTTTGTCCCATTTGCTTTATGCTTTCTCTGCACATACATTTTTTTCCTGAACCATCTGACAGTAAGTTGCAGAGATGATGATGTCCTTTGCTGCTAAATACTTGAGTGCATTACCCCAAAACAAGGACATTACCTTATATGGCCACATTTATCAAATATGCAATTATCAAAATCAGGACAGTAACACTGACAACATACAAAACCTACAACAAACCTTATTCAGATTTTATCGACCTCCTCCCCCTCCCCCAAACCCCACATTACATTCAGTTACCATGTCTTTTTGACTTACTTTTTTTTTTTTTTTTTTGAGATAGAGTCTCACTTTGTTGCCCAGGCTAGAGTGAGTGCCATGGCATCAGCCTAGCTCACAGCAACCTCAATCTCCTGGGCTCAAGGGAATCTACTGCCTCAGCCTCCTGAGTAGCTGGGACTACAGGCATGCGCCACCATGCCCGGCTAATTTTTTGTATATATATTTTTAGTTGGCCAATTAATTTCTTTCTATTTTTAGTAGAGACGGGGTCTCGCTCAGGCTGGTTTCGAACTCCTGACCTTGAGCAATCCGCCCGCCTCAGCCTCCCAGAGTGCTAGGATGACAGGCATGAGCCACCTCGCCTGGCCTGACTTTCTTTTTTTTTTTGAGACATAGTCTCACTTTATTGCCCAGGCTAGAGTGAGTGCCGTGGCGTCAGCCTAGCTCACAGCAACCTCAAACTCCTGGGCTCAAGCAATCCTGCTGCCTCAGCCTCCCAAGTAGCTGGGACTACAGGCATGTGCCACCATGCCCGGTGAATTTTTTCTATATATATTAGTTGGCCAATTAATTTCTTTCTATTTATAGTAGAGATGGGG
>VSMD01110004.1:0-34761 GCA_008750895.1 Mirza zaza
GGGGGGCGCTCGCGCCGCCGGGAGAGGCGAGCGCGAGGCAGAGAGAGCGCGATTCGGCTCCAAACTCCGGCGCTGCAGCCCGGCGGACGGACTCCGGGCCGCGGCGGGCGCCGCGCGGTGGGAGCCGGGGAGCCGAGAGCCGCGGCGCGCCCCGAGGACGCCCGGAGCGCGAGGGTCGCGGCGCCTCGCGGAGCCCGAGCCGAGTCGAGCCCGGCGCCCCGGCGGCCCGGCCGCGGCGGCATGGGGGCGCCCCCGCGGCGCCCCGCGCTGCCGGCCACCGCCTCGGCCAGCGGCCGGAGGCAGGAGCGCGCCTGAGCCCATGGCGAGGGGACCCGCTGCCTCGGCCACCGCCGCCGCCGCCGCCGCCGCCGCCAGCTGCCGGGCACCATGCGAGCCGCCCCGAGCCCTCGCCGCGGCGTCTGCCTGCTGCTCGCCGCGATCCTCGACCTGGCGCGCGGTGAGTGCGCGGGCGCCCGGCGGGGAACGCGCGCGGGGACCGGCAGCCGAGGAAGGGCGCGGGCCGGGGTCGCCGCGAGAGGCGCGGGGTCCTGCGCGGGCCGTGGAGCTGGCTTGGCGAGGCGGGGAGGACGCCTTTGCAGAGCGCGCTCGTGGGTCTGTGCCAGGGTGTGTGTGTGTGTGTGTGTGTGCGCGTGTACACACCGGTCTCTCTTTGTTGCGTGTGTGCGAGGGTGTCCAGGAAGGAGCTGCGTGCGGAGGGTGCGGGATGTGTTATTCAGAGCTGTGAGTGTCCGTGTGCGGCGGCGTGTGAGTGAGCGGGTGTCTGGAGGGGTGTTAGAGTGTGGGTCTCAGTTACGCGGAGGTGTGTGTAGGAGAGCAAGAGTGTGAGGGGGAGTGTTAGGGGTGTGAGCTGTGTCAGCTTCTCGCCGAGGGAGTGAAGTGTGTGCGCTGCTGTCGTTGCGTGTGCGCGTGCTAAGGGGTGGGTATGCGAGGTGTGGCATTCCACGCGTGTCCCGAGCGTGCGCGTCTATTTAGGGGTGTGTGGCCACGGAGGGCTGTATTTCCGTGTGCCACGAGATGGGCATGTGACACTTGGGCAGGAGTGTGCCTCTCTGGGGTGCGTGGCCGTGCGGGCGAGCGGGGGTCATGTTGCTTCGTGGGCTGGGAATGAGTGTGTGTGCGCGCGCTGGAGCCTGTGGTTCTTGTGTGCAGGGAGGTGTGGACGCGTCCAGGGCTGAGGGGGTGTGAGCAGCTGTGGTGTGTGTGTGTGTGTGTGTGTGTGTCCGGCATGGACTTGGTCCTGGGCGAGACTAAGCCAGCTGGAAGGAGGTTGGAGCTGAGTGGCTTCCCCAGAGCGAGTGAGCGGTGGCTCCGCGGCTCGCGGCTGCCTTGGGCCTCCAGTCCAGCGCTGCCAACTAGTGGGTCTTACTCACATGGTGACCGTAGGAACCTGGCGATCCGGCACCTTTCGCACAGTGAGCGGAGAACTGACGCAAAGGCTGAGAGCCCGGCGGGAGGCAGGCGGGACCAGCGAAGAGCAGTGGGTGCCCAGACTAGGAGGTCCGCGTCCTGGATCCGCTCTAAGCCCAGAGCCAACCCTGGGTGCCCAGAATCAGCCAGGCTGGAGTCAGAGCCTGGCTCCCGGGGAGAGTGAGGGGGATTTGGGGTGCCCAAAAAGTAGCCCTTGTGACCAATAGGGTCTCCGCCCCTATCTCAACTGGGTGATGGAAGGTGGGGGTGGGGTGAGGGTCAGCCCTGTCTTCTGCCATATACCTTGTCCCACCAGGAGGGTGCCTAGCTAGGCTCTGAGAGTGCCTGTCATGAAGGGGTGTCCCCCCAAAAAAACAACCCACCTCCTTCTACCCCGAAGTCCTTGGAGAGTGCAGGTGGGAGAAGCTGCAGAATTCGAGCCTGGAAGGTGGTCCTCCTGGCAGAGAGGGGGAGGAGTTGGTGTAACCCAGAAGGAATGTAAGCCCTGCACTTTGTCCCCTACCTTTGGTGCAGGAGACTTTCCAAAGTGGATCAAAATCTGCCCCCAACTTTGGGGTGAGGGCTCCTCCCTTCGGATGTCTCTAGAGGGAAAGGTTTTACGGGGGGAGGGTCCTGGTTCCAGCACTACCGAGAGGGCACTGGCTTTGTTGAAAGGCACTGGAGCCCTCACCTGGACATTGCAGGGAGCGGGCTTTGGGAAGGGAGCACCCCTTTCCCCAGGAATGCGCAGAACAGAGGGACGCGGCAAGGTGGGGGCGGCGACTGCTGGGAAGGGCTTGGTGGGAGACCCCCTGCTCCGTCAGGACCCCACCCTGCGAGCTCTCCCCGGAAGGACGCCGGGAGCAGCGTTCTTCTGGCTGCCTGGCTGTGGAGAGCTGACCTGTGGAGAGCTGACCGGCATCCTGGCGCCTCCGCTCCCCTCGCCCGCCCGCCTCTGTAGGCTGCGGGAGACGGGGCGGGGAGGAGGGGCGGTTCTGGTGCCCGAGGGTGACTGCATCGGGGCGGGTGACCCCGCAGGCTCTGAGCTCTGCTCCTCAGGACGGAGGAAGAGCGCAGATCCGGATCGCGGACAGGAAACTTTACGCGCCTGGGGCGCAGGGGAAGGTCCTAGGCTGGAAGGAGCCCTCTCTTCCCCGCAGAGGACACGAGAGCGCACGAGGGTGGGGTCCCTCCTTCCCTTTCCAAGTCTGTGCCCACGGAGGGGGGCGGGGGTACCAGAAGGGTCCGCCTGAGACGCGAGAGATGGGCTATGCCGGAGGAGGGCGCCCTTCTGGAAGTGGCCGACAGAGGTGCACCTGGCAGTAGGCTTTGCAGGGCCACCTGCCGGGGGCTGTCTAGGAGGGCGGGCAGGGTAGAGTTCCAGGTCGGCCTTGGCCTTCGGGAACGTGCGGGCCCTGTCGGGGGCGATGGCGGTCACCGCTGCGGGAGGAGCACGGCCGGTGCGCCCTCTCCCGTTCTGCCCCTGCAGGTCGCAGCGCTGGGGTGCTCGATTTGGAGAGGGGGGCGGTCTGTGCATTGGCAGGAGAGAGGAGTCCGCGGCACACAGCACTGGCTGGGCCGGAAGTTCCTGCCCTGGCTCCCCACTCCGTGGCACTAGACTCTCCAGAGGAGAAACCCACGTTTTTCTGGTCTCCTGGATCACCCGGGAGCGCCCTGGGGCGTTTTCAACTCCTCCGGCCCCAGTGGACTGCGCCTGGGCACTTCTGCGAAGTGCTGCACTTGGGCCTGCGCGGTGGCCCGGGAGAGAGGGGGCGCGGGCCGCGGAGTGGGTCCTAGACCTGCCTTATCCGGCCCTGGGAACCCTCGGCTGGCGGCAGTGTGCGGGCGGCCCCGGCCAGTGGGGTGGGGGGCGTGCTCGGGGGCGGGGGGCCAGGGAGGGGGGCGGCCCTCCGGGTTCGCTCTCCGCCGCCGCGTGTCGGCAGGTGGGCGGGATGGAGGGGCGGGCTCGCCGGGCTGCCGCAGCCGCAGCGCCGAGACTGCGGGGGCTGTGCGCGCGCCAGCGGGTGTGACGACTCCGTATATTTATCCTCCCTTCGCGCGCCCCCTCCCCACCGGGCGGGGGCTCGGGCACGGCAGGCACGATTTCCTCCCAGCCCCAGCCCGGGAGTCCAAGGCCCGACTCGGTCCGGTGCCTGCGGCTGCTCCGGCGTGGCCCCGCCCCCGGCCCCAAACCCCGCCCCTCCCCATCCCGAGCTCCACGCAAACGCGAGTTTTTCCTGAGAGGCTGAACTAATAGGATTTTTGCGTTTTAAGTGCGGAAAATGTTCGATCTGGAGCAACCTCCCAGATCACTTACTTCGGTGGTCCTGAAACCTCTATTTTTTAGCAGTAGAACCCTTTTAGGGGGAAATGATTATTATCCTCCCTAAAATCCCAGCGCCTTGAGCAAGATGATAGGCCCTGAGTCAGAGCTGCGCTGGTCGATGCTGGTGACGGGCCCATCTGGAAGGATCCCTCCGCACAGGCCTTCTTCTGCAGTCTCAGGTCGCTCCTTCCCTGACACCGTAGCTGGGTTTCTGTTCTTCCAGCAGCCACGATGATATGGACCAGCTGCGATGTGCCAAGCAGGCTGTGGCCGCTGCTCTGCAGTCCTCCTTCATCCCTCTCTTCACAGATTTTGAAAGCCAGGCTCAGAGTTTTAAGATTTGTCAATGGCCAAAGTAAGGCTCCTCCCAGCTCCCTCCTGGTCTTGTCCCAGGGGCTCCCCTTTCCTTCCGGTATTCCCTCTCTCTGGCTGCAGAGAACCTCCCCTGCAGGGCATGTGGGCAGAGCTGGACAGAGGCCATCTAAATGTGGCCTCAGACCTGCCTGGTACCCTGAGTTTTCAGAACCTGGCCACACACACACTTGGACCTCACCACACTGTGGCAAGCGGGGCAGAGGAAGAGGGAGGGGGCACGGGAGTTTAGGGGAGTTTCTCAGGTTTCTGGTGTATGGCAAGCCTGTGACTTCCAAGGCAGGGGCCAACAACGAGGAGGCTGGTTAGTTCTGTTAACCGGGTTTCTTGGGATCCACAAAAGTATTTAACCTGGGCAGTAGGCAGCCTGGCTTACTTCCTTGCCCACCTCTGCTCCAGCCCCGGGCCACTCAGAAGTCACTTACTCACACACCCAACAAATGCTTCTTGCATCCTGTGTGCCAGACATGGTGCTAAGCATTGGGAACATGGCCCTGAACTTGGTAGGGGACTTGCTGCCTTTGCGCTGTTTACAGCTCAGTGGGAAATTAATCCTTCACTTGGAGGGAGGAAGGAGCCATATTTCTGACCTTAATTGAGCCAGGCATTATGCTATGTGGTTTATCATTCTTGTCTCGTTTAATCTTTACAGGCACCCTGAGAAGTAAAATTAGTCCTATTTTGCAGATGAGGAAACTGAGGCTCAGAGAGGTTAGGTGACTTGTCCAAGGCCACCCAGTCAGTAAGTGGTGAGCAGGGATATGGACACAGGACCGTCTGACTCCCCAGCCTGTGCACTGTCCCTCTGTGCTCTGCTGTCTCTTGGTGAGGATGGACCTCAGCCCTGTGGATGTGCCCATTTCCCTGTCTGGATGCTTTACTTCTTCCCGAACCCATATGGAGATGGAATTATCCAGGGTGTTCATCTGCACAGTGGGAGAGGGAGGGTCCCTGAAAGCCATCATCATCACCATCATCTTCAAGAGAATGGATGGCATCTGCTGTGGGCACACCTAGAAAGAGGAAGACCTGGGAGTGCGGCCCTCGTCCCAGTCGGGTGAAAGGCTGGGTGTGTTCCTAGAAAGGTGGACTGCAGTCCAGTCTGCCCACCCTTCTCTTCCCTTCCCTTCCTCCTCTTTTCTATTTTCTTTTTTAGATAAAAGGAGGCCCAGGATCTTATGTAAGTGGAAGAGCTAGGAGTTTCAGTCCCAGGCCGGGAGGGAGCACTCCAGAGACAGCTGCTGTTCCATCATCAGCAGGGGCATGCAGCCATTTCTACTATTTGCAGGTGGATGCAAAGCCTTCCTTTTAAAGGATAAGTGTCAGTGGTGGCAAAATACATGACATCACTTCCTAAGAGGTATCCGTCTTCAAGATGACATGCCTGGGAAGGACCAGGGTGGCGAGATCCTGGAACCCACCTTTATGCTTTCAGTGGGGTCCAGGAGCGAAGGGAGCCCGTGTTCACTAAGACTTACTGGCCAGAATCCTGTGAACGGAGCAAATAAATGGGACGAGTACTGAGCTGGAGGTGCAGGCAGGTGTAGGCCCTGTATGGTCTCGGCTGCAGCCCAAAGGAGCAGGAGGGACAGGCCGTGAGGGGGTCTCTGTTGGACTTAGACCTCAGTCCCCACCCAGGAAAGGAATCTGGTGTTTGGCTTCCCCACCGGCGTTGCCCACGTCTCCTGGCCAACACCAGATTCGCTTTGGGGACTTCTACACCCTCCCAGATTGCACAGCATCTTGGCACATCCCCAAGGTGGGCCTTGGAATCTGAATACTGAGCAGAATGCCTGCAGACTGAGACCCCTGGAATGTCCCCCTTGCCTATGGGGGCCCAAAGACACTGCACTTGGATGGTTTGCTGATGCCGTGCGGCCTGCCTCCTGGGGTGCTGAGAGGGTGGAACCGTCATTCCATGCAGAGCTCGTCGCTCGGTCCTGTGGGCCCTGATGACAGTTACTGGTATTGAGCATGGTGTCAGCTGATCCGAGCTCACGCAGCCCCAGTTCTTTCGTCTTGCGAACTTCCCCATCGTGTTCTTACCAGTTATTTTTTTGGCCTGAGTTGTCCAGTAGTGGCAGTTTCTGCTGCTAGTAAGGAAAGGAGCCCACTTGATACCCTCCCGAGGCGTGACAACTGGTGAGAACCTCGGAGTTACCAGTCAGCTCACTCTTGGTGACACGCAGAGCATTGCGCGTGGCCCACTCGCTGGCTGGCTGGAGGGGACCAGCCCCCCACCCGCCTCTGCCTTCCCCTGCAGGCCTGAGGCCCATCGAGTGCAGTCTGAGACCCATGTTGTTTCTCCCCAGAGAAACGTGGGGATGGGCTCATCGTGAGCCTCCAGGGCCACCAGACCCTGCTCCGTAAAGGCGGGGACCCCCGTCTGGTTCTGGTCGCTGTCGAGTCTTCCCCACGAGGCCCAGTGTGGGCGCTCAAGAAAGATTGGTTGTTTGGATGAATAAACCAGCTTTGGCCTTCAGACATGTGCGTCCTGATTTAGAAGCATGCTGAGCGTGCGGCTTTCTGTTTGGACAAGTGTGTGAAAAGGCTTACGACATGTGGAATTTGGGCTGGATTCACAGGTGAACTTCCTGGCAGCAAAGACGTTCTGGTCCTGGAACTACATACTCTCTTTCTGGGGACTCTCAGATAATCAAAGTGGTGGAGAGCTTGGCCGTAGACATCCTAACCCCTCTACCTGCTGGTAGCTCTTGAGAACTGACAAATGCTCCCACACCCGGCATTCCAGTTAGACCTGCAGTCCCCAAGCCCTGGTGCCAGTCCGTAGCCTGTTAGGGACCGGGCTACAGTGCTCTGCCACATACCTACTCCATCACCACCACCCCTGGCACCGTCCGTGGAAAAACTGTCTTCCATGAAACTTAGGAAGGGGAGGGAGGGAGGGAGGGAGGGAGGGAAGCTTCATCTGTATTTACAGCCACTCACCTCCTTGTCGCTCCCATCACCACCTGACTCTGCCTCCCTCCCCTCCTCACTCCCATCCCTGGAATTGTCTTCCCTGAAACTGGTCCCTGGTGCCAAAAAGGTGGGGGACCGCTGATTTAGCCCCCCCCATCAGCCGTGAAGGCAGCTGGTCTTGTGCCCATTAAAGAGATGAAGGAAACTGAGGCTTGGGGAGATGAAAGGGTGGCAGTGGCTGGACCGGAGCCCAGATCTTGTGGTTGCAAACTCACCCTTCCTTCCCTCCCCACCCATCGCTCTGTTTTATTCGGACTACAGGCGTCTGGAATGAGACAGGCCAGCTCCCCATGAGCTCACAGGCCAGTGAACTTTGACCAAAAGCATGCACCGTGAGCTGGTGCTATTGTAATGACTTGGCCAGTGTGACCTACTGCATCCTCCCCTGCCACCCAGGTGGGTGTTGCATCCCAGTCCACAGGCCAGGACACCGGTGTGCCCGAGGTCACACAGCGTGAAACCAGAGCTCACTGTCTCTCCTGGAGTCACAGGCTTGGCCTGCTCAGAGGTTTCTGGCCTGAGCTCCACCCTCCTCCGCCTCCTCGCCCACTTCCGCCCCTTCTTGGCTCAGAGAGCAGACATCTGCCCTCGGCTAGCACAGCCCCTCACTCCGTATGAGCCCCCTCCAGACTGCACACCCGCGTCCGCCGTCCGCCACTCCCCCTCCGCCCCCGTGGACTCGGGTGTACCCTAAGATCACCAGCAGCAGCACTTTGGGCAACATCTGTTAAAACAACCCTCTTCTGGGGCTGGAGCTGGTTGTGGGTTGGCCTTCCTCCTGAGCAGAGCTCTCCAGGGTGGGCATCCCTGCACCCCTAGCCCGGGCCTCAGGCCTGGCTCTGGGCACACAGACCCTCAAGATGTGTTTGTTGAATGAATAAAAAAATGTTTCCCTAGAGCCTGAGGTTCAGTCCTTTCTGGTGTGGGAACGTGTCCCCGTCCAGCTGTGTTCATGGCACACACGGGGCACCGCAGCAGGTGCTGGGGGAGGAGCCAACAGTGGAAGGTGGTGGGAAGACCAAGGGGCTTCCTGTTCCCTCCAGGTTCTCCTCCTCGGGGAGGGGACTGTCCTTGATTGGTGATGGGTGGGGGGAGCTTGGGGAAGGAAGAAAGGAAGGAAGGAAGGAAGGAAGGAAGGAAGGAAGAAGGAAGAAAGGAAGGAAGGGAGGGAGGGAGGAAGGAAGGGAGGAGGGAAGGAGGGAGGGAGGGAGGGAGGAAGGAAGGAAGGAAGGAAGGAGGGAGGGAGGGAGGGAGGAAGGAAGGAAGGAAGGAGGGAAGGAGGGAGGGAGGAAGGAAGGAGGGAAGGAAGGAAGGAAGGAGGGAGGGAGGGAGGAAGGGAGGAAGGGAGGAAGGAAGGAAAAAGCATTTACCGAGCAGCTACTATGTGCCAATCCCTGTGCCAGACAAGTGCACACACAATGTATATCAAACTCCCCCAGAAACCCCATTTGGGAGGTACTCCCCATTTTAAGAGATGAGGCAGTGAGGCTTAGTGAGACTGTGTGACTTGCCCAAGGTCACCTTGCGAGTGGGGGGCGGGGCTGGATTCACAGCCAGGCTCTGATTTGCACATCTCTTCCCGACTCATCCTGTTGGTAGCTTGGAATTGACCACAGCAGGCGGTTTTGCACATGGAAATCAGCAAATGCTGAAAGTCCGGGCTCCCCTTGCCCCAGAACTGGCTGTCTAACACGTGCCAGCACACCGCCACTCATACACACTCTTCCTCCATCACCCTGTCTCCGGGACAGCCACCTGGCGTTGACGTGCTTTAGTTTTCGTCCGATCTGGGTTCAAATGGTCGTGGGCCACCTCCCGCCCGAGTCACAGTGTCCTCGTCCTTTAGACGTGGAGAGTGCGGTGGGGCTGCGGGAGATCACGCCAGAATGCATGAGAGCCCTGGCGTGTGCTCCGTCCCCCCTTCCTCCTGACCCCGGGGTGGGTCAGCAGGCCCCTCCCGGTGCGGACTCACTGGAGAACAGTAAGAGCTGCAAAGGCATCGGCAGGCGAGGGGGGTGGAGGCAGGGAGGCGCCTGGCCTCGCTGAGCGCAAGGTCGTGCGTGGCTGAGAAGATGGGAGCGGGGGTGGAGGAGTGGGCAGAGGCCTGCCTGCCAGGGCGAGGGTCTGGATTCGAGCCCGTGGGCGAGGGGGATGGTTGGGGAGAGAGGAGGGACGTTCCCAGAGCAGTGTTCTAGGAAGATTAATTTGGCTGTTCCGGGCCACCCGAGGCTGGACACTCCCTGGCACGTCCGCTGGGTTGCGAATGGTGGTTCGGGGCTGCCCGGAGCGACAGCGGGCTCA
Source organism: Mirza zaza (assembly GCA_008750895.1). Classification (NCBI taxonomy): domain Eukaryota; kingdom Metazoa; phylum Chordata; class Mammalia; order Primates; family Cheirogaleidae; genus Mirza; species Mirza zaza. The sequence goes on from VSMD01110004.1 coordinate 9,410, forward strand.
GGGAAGCAATTCCACCCCGTGGAGCCTGTCCAGACCTGCCCACGCGCCGCCAAGACCGCACAGCCCGCAGTGGGGCTGCCCCAGCTGGAGCGTGTACCCTGAGCTTGAACCCAGGGTGGTGGGGGCAGGGGAGACCTCCTGGGGAGAAGCTTCTAGACCTCCAGCAGGCGTGGACTCTGTGGTTCGACCGGGGCTCACATTCCGTGTCCAGCACGTGTGTGATGTGTGAACTCTTCCTTGCTTTCTGCCTTGGTTTCTTCGACTGCACGCGAGCTCTTCACGGGGGTCTCGTGGGGGGAGGGCTGCGGGGTGGAACCGCCGGCCCCCTCCACGTTTGAAGGGGCAGAGTGTCCGAGACCCCAGTGCGCCTCGGGAGGGGAGCGCGAGCTGCAGGTGTTCCCGCGTGGAGCACTAGAGGAAACTTCAGGTCTGGAACTACAGAGCATTCGTGCCAGAAGGCAGCTGAGGAAGTGTGGGCACCATGTCCCACCTGCCCATTTTAAAGACAAGGAAACTGAGGCCAGAGCGAGGAATGGCTCTTCCGCTGGTGCAGGCACTGAGCGTGATGTGGGGCACAGGTCTTACCCCTCCATGTCGGGGCCCGCCACACCAAGAGCCTGGTGGAGGGGGCTCCAGGGTCCCCTGCAATTGGGTGGGGGCCGTGGCGGTGCTCCAGTGGGGGCGACCCCCAGCCTCACAAATCACAGTCGCAGCTTGGGAGTCCCCGGGGAGAGAAGCAGCTGAGCCTTTGGGGTTTTTTTTTGTTCCTCTGCCAAGCTTTCCCTTTGCCCTTTTGTTTCTCTTTCTGCAGAGGCACTCAGCGCCCCTCTGATGGGCTGGGTTGTCACAATCGGTGGCGCTTCCTTTATCTCCCCAGCACCATCTCTTCCTCCCTTTCCTTGACACCACTCCAAGGAAGGCGTCCATCATGCTGCCCTGGCACCAGGCTGGGCTGGGCAGGGGTGGGGGAAGGGGCAGCACAGGGCACGGGCGATGACAGGGGCTGGGGTGGCCGGAGGGTGGCTGGCAGCAGCCTCCCGAGCTGGTGCTCACTGTCTGAGCGCTCTGGGCTTTCTCAAGTGGGCATTCAGGCCACACAATAGCGGAAGGAAGACCAGGTGTCTGGTTCCACAGAAGCAGGTGATGAGTTGCTAATTGTCACCCAGCACCTAATGTCCCAGGCAGGGGCGGAAGGAGTGAGGTGGGGGGTGGCGAAGGCAGCCACATCACAAGGATTTCTTTGTTCCCTTCTGCAGCAGAGAGTGGGTCTGAGCTCAGCTTGGAAGGGAAGAGGCAGCAGAAGGCCAATTCCTAGGGCCTGTCGCCTGCCGGGAGCTGGCCGGGAGGTGGGGGAGAAAGGCTAGTGACCTGGGGACAGGACGGGGAGCGTTGGTCGTTCCCAGGACAGTCTGGATGGCAGAGAGCAACTTCTTGTTTCACTAAGCGGTACAGTTCCTCCCTCCCTTTCTTCTCTGTCTCTTGTTCATTTGTGCAGAAATACTTACTGGCTTCCTCCTGGGTGCCAGGCGCTGTGTTGGGTTCTGCAAGTCCAGAGGGGAATGAGCGGGCCAGTTCTTACCCGCATCCGGCTTGCAGTCTAGGGCTGTGCTGCTTCAGTATGTGGCCAAGCCCGGCTATTGACGTTTACATTAAAACTAAGCAGAGTTTCTCAACTCCTATGTCACTGAATTCAACAAAATTCAGTCCCGCAATCGCAGGAGTCACATTTGGGCCAGTGACGACCGTAGGGGACAACGCAGGTCCAGGGCCATGCTCCTCTTTGGCCGGGGTGTGCCCGTTGCCAGGAAGAAACTTAGGAAGGAATGACAGAGACAGAGGGTCTTTCCCTTTTCCTGTCTCAGATCGTCCGAGCTGTGCCAAGCAGAAAGGCTCAGGCTGGCTGTGATGTCAGCCGCCCTCCGTTTAAGGCAAGCGAAACCAGCTTGCCATTTGGGGCGGTGATTTAAATTCTCCCTCTTTTTTTAAAATAGCTTTATTTAAGTAAAAAACGAGCCGAGTTAAAGAAAAATGTTAAGTACGCAGCGGAGCAGGTGGCGTGCAGATAGGGCCAGGCTGTGAAGGTGGCGGATGTGAGTGTCTGCCATTAGAAGCCCCGGTTCAGATGCGACAGCGCGGGCTTTGGAGGCAGACGGCGAGGCTCGGGCTGCAGCGCCGCCATTTGTAAGTTCTGTGACTTCGGGACAAATGACTTCACTGCACATCTGCCAGGCTCCAACAGGAAATGGCAAGCTCTGCCCAGGGGTCTGAGGAGGGCTTAGCAAAGGGACTATTTGCAGAGGGATTGGGGAAGGCGGCCGGGGGTGGCGCAGCCCCTTGGGGCTAGGACGGTGGGGAGCCCTTCTGCCTGCAGCCCGGAGGAGGGGTGGAGCCGTGCTGTTGCAGGGAGGGCTGGGTAGGGGGCACAGCCAACTCTTGGGGACCTGGCGAGGAGCTGGAGGGAGAATGCCCCACCTCTACCCTCCTCCTGCCTTTGGGTCCCTTGGTGGTGCCACCCACTGCCCAAGGCCTGTTGGGAACATGCAAGGCACAGAGCGGGCAGAGAAGGGGCGAGTGTGAGCTGGGGTGCACAGTCCTGCTGAGCCTCAGTGTTTCCCCATTGATAAAATAGAGACTGTGCTCTGTGCCCCGCAGAGCTGTGGTGACGGTGACGTGAGACACTGGTGCAAAGGACTGGTAGCTGTTGCGTTAATAACAGCAGCAGCAACCAAGTGCCTGCTCTCGTGCCTAGCCCTGTGCTCCACGCTAGGGCTCAGCGAAGACGTAGCACACTCGAGTGGGGCTTCAGGATGGAAGGTGGGCCTGGCTTTTCAGGGGTGCATGAGTTTGAAGGGGCGGGAAATTTGGGGGGACACTGCAGTCTGCAAGGGGCAGCACTGGCTGGTGTTGACCTTTGCGGTGTGTCCTTCCTGCTCAGGTCTCTTCCACGTCCCTGTGCCTTCCCCCGAGCCCTGGTCCCTCTCGCTGATGGATCACTTCACCCCAGGGCACAGCGATTCGTCACTCCCGGTCTATTTTCCACCCTATTTCCCACGGAGATGTTCTTTCTCCTTAAATCCATTTAGGTCATCTTCCCTCCCATCCATGCCCACTGGCTCTTCCCGTGTGCGGCCTGGTCCACGTCAGCCACGAATAGGCTCAGAGCCCTCTTCTTCCACAGGGAAGGCAGGTGCTCTCCAAGCCTCAGCTACTCACTCCCATCACAGGTCGCGTTCGCCCTTGCCGGCTGGGGAGAGGGGAGATACCGCTGAGTCACTTAGCATTTTGGACTAGTGGATGGTCATCCTCTACCTGCAAGCTGGAAGTGCCATCACCACTTGCAGAGGGACCTTCTCTCGGGGGAGTAGCTGGACTTCCAGGAGTAGCTGGCCTCTGGATGGAGGTGACTATTCCTCGGGAACACTTCCACCAGCAGCTCTCTGAGCTCCAGCTGCCAGGGTGGCGGAGGTGGCTGTCCTCATGACCCTCTACTTTCCGTCGTCCGCCCTCCCCGTTCCATCTACCCGACTGTTGAAATTGACTCTGACGAGGACTAATTTTGCCCGTTGAAATTCATGAGACGCTCACCCATTCGGCGCTTCGCTGAAATTGCCGTGACCAATACCAGTGGCAGGTTCTTCCCTGGCTCGTTCTCTAAAGTGCTCCGGGCAAGACAGGGTGCCCCTGCCCCTCGCCGACCCGCCATCTGTCGCCTCCACCAGCCTCCGCCAGCCCTGCTATTGGCCCTGCCCCAGTGCAGGTCAGTCTGAGCCCGTCCTGCCCTTTAGAAGCGGATGGGTTGTCTAAAGGGGATGAATGTTCCCTGAGAAAATGCCTCCCACAGCCGCCTCGGCTCTCGGCGTTCAGGTTGGTGGAGGTGGCATTCCATTACTCAGCCCTTGTCCATCTACCTGACTGGCCAAATGGACTTTGAGGAGGACTCAGCGCCTGCCAGGTGGATATGGGGACGGGTACTGCAGGCGGTCCCCTGTGCAGTGCTGGTGCGCCGTCTCTGCCTCCTTGGCTGAGGTCCTGGGTCACCAGGGTGACTCTGGTCACCCGTGAGTCTCATTGCCCTGGGTGGTACGGGCGCCGCCTTCTGGCTGGTGAGCTCTGAGCCACTCCCTGGTCAGAGTGAGCCTGGCACACGCGGCGATCAGACTTCAGTCGCCCCCTTCGTGACTTTTGTCGTATCTACGTCCCGTCTGTGTTAGTCTTTATGCCACCGTTTCCTTATAATCAAATTTAAATAGAGTCCCTCTTTTTTGATTTGTCTTGTGCAAAGGAATGATGTGCTATGGGTCTGTGGTGCTGATGATATATTTGTTCTTCATTCATATTAAAATAAATGTGTGACTATGTGAAATTTTTAAGATGCTTCCCCCATGCCACCTAGCACCGTCCTGGCAGCCACCTTGGAAGACACCCCAAGTGTCTGGTGGGAGGGGCACCAGCCTGGGAGCTGCGAGCTCCAGGGCTGATTTAGCTTCTCCATTAACTTGCTGTGTGGCTGCCCCACGCCCTGGGCCTTACGTCCATCAAATGAAGGGGTGAGTCCAGATGATCCCACGATAAGACCCTTTGGTGGGCGGTATGATTTAGAAGGAACGTTCCATCTATGTCCAAAATATTCCCTGTAAGACTTATTTGATGCCCCCTGAATTCCCACCTTTGGGGTGAAGCATCCTGCCTCTTGAGGACTCTGTAAAGAACAACCCTGTCGCTGACAAGGGATGAGGGACGCTCCCGTAGCCATTCATCTCCTTGGAGCACAGGACATGGCCTGGTTTCAATTCTATCCAGCAGCCCTGCACCGAGCACCTGCTCCGGGTCAGGCCCTGTGCTTGGGCTAGGGCCACAGAGGCAAATAAGACCCAGTACTTGTCCTCAAGGAGTTCGCAGTCTTGTGGTAGATAGAGCGTAGATAGGCAGGCAAACAGATAAATTACAGTATAATAGTGGGAATTCTAAAATTGAAATAGGTACCAGATCCTTGGGGAGTGCAGAAAAGGGAATAATTAATCTGTTTGATGTGTTGAGGAAGGTTAGGGATCACTAGAAGGGGTGATATATGACTGGGTTTTGAAGGATGCATAGGAGTTTGCCAAGGGAAGAAGGGAGTGGAGAGATTCAAGGAGGAGGTGACAGCAAGGAAAAAGACCCACAGGATGCAAAGGGCCTGGGGCATATGGGGGAGTGTAGGCGGCAGGAGTGAAGTGTGTGTATTGCAGGTAACGAGTGAGGTCAGAGGTGACGCAGGAGAAAGATGAGGTGCACTTGCTGGAGGTGAGCGAGTGTTGCCATTAGGGAGATTTCCTGGACGTGGACCCTCAGGCCCACTGGCACTCACGGCGGCCTCGGCCCTGCTGGCCCCACCCTGGAAGGACGAGGCCCTCCTTTGCCACTGAAGCTGCCACGGTGCTGTCAGGCGCTGCGGACAGGGAAAGTGGCGTGGGCCGGGCTTCAGCAGGAGGCAGACGAATTGTCGCCCAGATTGGTCTCTTTAAAAGATGCCCCTCCTTCTAACCCGGGCTCTGCAGCCGGACGGCCACCCTGGTTATCAGGCAGCCTCTCTCAGCTATGTGGATCCAGGGAAAGGTTCCCGGACTTGAAGTCAAACGATGGGTGTGGCCAGGTCTCGGCCGTCTCCTGCCTGGGCCTCCTTGTCCTCACCTGCAAAGCAGTAACAATAGCGAATGTTTATTGAACACCTGTGCACCCAGCACTGTGACAAGCTGCTGCTGATATGAACTCGCTCATTAAATCTTCACAACTCCCCCCTCCCCAAGGAGGTCCATGCTGCTAGTATAACAGTTTTGCAAAAGAAGAAACGATAGCACAGAGAGGTTAAGCCACTCGCTCAGGGTCACACAGCCATTGGAAAGAGCATGCTTTCCATGCTCTCTGCCTTCTTGCTCCTCCACCAGAAATTCCTTCCACCTTAATTAACCTTTTGTGATTCTGGGGCTTTCTGGACCTCCCGTCCTGATGCTACATGGGCTCAGGGGCTCCGGCAGCAGTCAGAGGTGGCCCTGGACCCCAGGGCCTGGCCGCTCCCTGCCTTGGCAGTCACTGGGTGGCAGCTTGGCTCCGCTCTGTTTCTCTGGTCTAGTTATTATTATTATTTCTTCCCAGCATGCTGCTAAAAGCTTCCCACAGAGAGCACGCAACCGGCTCTTTAAAATTTAAAGGGCTTTACTTAAACAATGTTATTTCCCTCGGAAAGGAGACTGAAGAGGCATGTGCGACGGTTATATTTAGCGCGGCATGCGGGGCTGAGCAGATGGGCGTGGGGCCCGCCGGGTGGGCAGGTGTCCGGGAGACGCGTCCACGGCGACGGGGGCGGGGCAAGGGCAGTTGAGGAGAGGATCTGCAGCCAGCGCCCCTCCCTCTCGTCCCCCAGAAAGTGTGGCCTCGGGGGGACCTACTGCGCACTGTGTTCTGGGAAGAGGAGAGGGATGTTTGCCAACTGAGGGGACCCACTGGGGAGAGGAAAAGCCCCGTCCCCCTGCCACGCAGGCTCTCAGCACCGAAGACATGGCAGTCCTCGCTGCCCCAGGATCTTTGCACGTGCTGTTCCCTCTGCTGGCAACCACCTCTGTCTTTGAACCGAGTCCTCTTCGTGGTTCGGGTCTCACCCAAGACATCATTCATCCATCCGACAAATACTGTCTACGTACCTACCGTGTTCACAGCACCGTGGGGCACGGAGACCCACTGTGACTCGTCCTCACACCCCCGGCACCTGGCCCGGGTCCTGGTTCAGCAGGTGTCTAGGGACCTGATGGAGGCCTGTGTGGAAGCTGCGGGACCTGGAGGAAGGATGCGGTCACCTTCCGCGGGGTCACAGCCTCACCGAAAGTCCACACCAGAGGCACCCTGAACTCCCAGGGAGCCGGCCAGGCCTGGCGGAGCCGTGTGTGTTCAGGGAACAAAGGGAGAGTTAATTTCCTTCCTTGTCTGGGGCGTCTATTCATTCATCCATTCATGGATTCATCCGTCCGCTCTGCAGGCGTTTACTAGACACCCGCCATGCTGCCGGCGGCGGGCTAGGCCCCGAGCTGCAGGGGGGAGTGGGCCAAAGAGGGAGCCTGCCCTCTGGGGCCTTGCCTTGTGCAGTGGGCAGTGAGGCAGCCAGTACATACGTGAACACAGATGTACACACATGAACATGGCATGGAAGGGCGGGATGTGGTGACTGCTATGGAGAAGAGTGATGCCGGAAGAGTACTGGGGATGTGTAGGGGTTCGGGGCTGGGGAGGTCCTGTCTGTGGGACATCTGTGTCCCAGGCCCTGTGCAGGCCCCGGGGCCACAACTAAGTAAAAGACACAATCGCTGATTGCGGTAACCGTTCAGAGGGAGAAAGCCGTGATGGCGTGGCTGGTAGTGACCAGGGAAGGCCCACCCTCGGGGAGGTCTCTGATGAGGGCCCTAGAGGTGAGCGGGGCCTTGGAGAATGAGAGGGTGTAGGCAGGATTTGGCCGAACCATGGCTTTCAAACTGTGCTCCTTGGAACCCCAGTTTCCCCGAAGAGGTACCCCAAGGATCATGCTGGAGGCGAGAACGTGTGTCGAGGTGATGGCTGACGGGGCCTTCGTCCCCAAATCAAGCCAAGAGCTCTCTGCTTTGCCTGTCTTACAGACTGGGCTCCTCCTCTTAAGCTGTACTGTGAGCAAAAATAAAATAGCCAAGAAAGGCATTTGGGAATGCGAGGGTTGGTATGGGGAGGAAGCCTGGACCATCTGGGTGGGAGGAAGTTCTGGAGGTTTTCTGTTTAGGTTCCACCCTCCTTTCCTCTGTATGTGGGAAACTGAGGCTCAGAGGGGCTGGCGGGTTATCCCAGGACCAGACCTGGGACAAAGGTCTCTGACTCCTGTCTCTTCCTGAGCCGGGAGGGAGGCCTGTGAGAGACGCATCCTGCCGCCCGCCCTGCGGCTGACTGTGGGGTACCCCCGCTGCGGGACACCCCCTGCTAAGCCCCTCGCCTCTGCCAGCCCGACTGGCCTGCCCCACCCTCGGGGGAGCCTTGAATTAAACAAAATATTTTATGATCCCACGCTTCGTTATGTTTTATTAAAGGCGCCCGTGCTGGCTTCCGCCGGCACAGCTGCCAGCCCTGGGCCTGAGGCTCCCTCCCCCGGCACCCCCCTCCGGAGCCACCAGCTGCCGGCCCATCCCCCACCCCGCCCTCCGAGCAGCCGGGGTGTCAGGTGTGGTGAGATGAAGGGGAGCCCCGCAGGTGAGGACGGATAGGGGATTTAGAACCATGGTCCTGCGGGGTGTCCTTTGACCCCCCCTACCCTGTGCAAATCCAAGATCAGGCTGAGGCCATTTCCCAGGCTGGCCCTGCGCTATCCACTGGGGACCACAGGGAATGCCTTGCTCTCGGCAGCCCGTCAGTTTCAATTTGGGAACCTCGAGGAAAGCCCTGGTATCCGGGTATTTCGGGTGGAGAAGCAGCCCTCCCCTTCCCCCGGCTGGAAGTCACTGTGCCGTATCCGGGGGCCCGAGTGGAGTGCCCAGGTGTGGCCCGCCTGGGCCTGAAAGGAGCCATCTGCTAGATGAGTCATCTTGAGCAAGGCATGTGACTGCTCTGAGCCTCAGTTTCCCATCTGTAAAACGGGGTGATGAGATACACCTTGCGGGAGGGGTTGCCCAAAACGTCTGACACCTGTGGTTACTTAACAGCTGTTGGCAATGGCTTGTAATGGGCCCCCCCTCGAGGGGAGGGGCGTTTAATCAGACCCTCATTCTCGGGAAGACGGTAAGCGGCGATCGTGCCTATTACCTTATTATTATTGTCGTTATTAGCAGCACTAATGGAGAATTGTCATTCATTTGTCATTTATGGATGTCCTACTGTGTGCCGGGGCCTCGGTGCCAAACAACAGGCGAGAGCTCCAGCCTGGTGGGCCGCCGTGCTGGTGGGCGGGACAGGAATAAGCCTGTAGGTCACTAACCTGTCCCCGAATGTCGCCCTCCATGAGGGGAAGGAAGCAGGACTGTGGGACACCGAGGGACCTGGGCACGGAGGAGCTTCTCTAGATTGGGCGGTCCAGGAAGGCTTCTTGGAGGAGGCGCCTTTTGAGCTGAATAGGGAGGAGGAAAGAAGCAGGCAGAGGCTGGCTCGGCCCTGGCGCTGGCGTCTCCTGGCCAGGGGAGGTGTTAGTGGCTGACCCCTTCTCTTGAGAGGGGCTTCTCAGGACCCTGCCCCTCGTTGCTGGGAATCTGCCACCGGCAGTGCCCTGACACCAGTGAGGCAACCCCAGCTGGTCCCCAGCGCTGCCTGCTTTGGCCCTGTGGGGACGAGAAAAGAGCACTCCAGCCCGAGAGCGTGGTCTGGCGAGGCCCGGAGGAAGATTCCAGCTCTGTTCCCAGTTTTCGCTCTTGCGGGACTCTGTGAGGGGTCCCACGGCTCTCCCCGTTTTGCAGACGAGGAGACTGACCCCAGGAAGTGAAATCTCACCGCAGGTGTGCGGAGGAGCCGGGATTTGAACTCAGGGCTGTCTGACGCGTCACTCCTGCGTTAGCCGCTGCCCCGAGGGGCTGTGTGCCAGGTGGGGGCATTTGGAGAGGGGAGAAGCCCAGCCCCGCCCTCCCCTCACCCCACCTTGAACCCCAGCTTGCCTCTGGACAGGGGCTGGGCCTGGAGCGGGGCGGGGGTGAGCGGGTGGCCGGGAGCCCACGGAGTATCGATGGCCCTGCGAGCTGCCAGCCTCGGCGGCAGAAAGGTATTAATTAGCAGTTATTCCGCGGCAGCGGGGAGATGGATGGAGATTAAGGCGGCGGCCCGCGCATCCGCTCCGTAGCAGCCGAGAAGCAACAGTAAATCAGCTACGAATCGATGCCGTGAGAGGAAGATACGTTTTAATCTTATTAGTGGTCTGGCGTCTCGGGGGGTGGCGGGGGAGCGTTCCTCTCTCCAAGGCCTGGGTGGGAAGCAGGGAGAGAAGGTGACAGGGCTGGGGACCGGCCGGGAAGACACTGGGACGGAGAATTTTGATCCGGGCTGGGAAAGGGCAAGGGGCAGGGAGGTGGGAGGTGGGAGAGGAGTACCTGGCCAGCAGAGGGGACCCCTCCCGTCTTCCCCAGCATCTACACCCCAGATTCGGCCCTACTGCGCACCCCTCCAGGTCCTCCCCCTGGGGCCTGAGTTGGACGTCAGTGTACTTGGCTCCACTTGGCCTGACCACGCCACATATGGGGATGGCTCAGAGGCTGAGACGGGGGCAGTGGGTGGAGGCGCGGGGGCCAGCAAAGCATGGGGGTGGAGATCAGGGAGCCATCGTGCAGGTGCCAAGTCTCACACTGGGCGGTGTGGCCTTCCACCCTCCCCACGGCCCCTCTCGGCGGGTGTCCTGTCCCCAGGCATGGAGGGTGCTGTGGAACGTTGGTCCCCTCCAAAACTCACATTGAAATGGAATTGCCACGGTAACAGTATTAAGAGGTGGGGCCTTCAAGAGGCGATTAGGCCTCGAGGGCCCCATGCTCACGGGCACTCACGGGCAGGGTGGGTGCCGTTACAGAAGGGGAGCCCGGGGCCGCTGGTCCTTCCACCTCCTGCTACAGGACATCGCAGCAAGAGGGCCCTCGCCAGACGCCGGCCTTGGACTTCCCAGCCTCTAGAACCATTTCTGTTCATTGTAAATTCCCACCATTCTGTGGGACTCAGTTAAAGGAACACAGAACAGGTGGAGACAGAGGGGACAGGCACCGGTGAATGGGTTTGCTCCCATACGGCAGCTCCAGGACTCGCCCCTCTGGGACCCCACCCCCACCCCCAGGAGCCATGCAAGCCAGTGTCCCTTCCACTCCAGCCCCAGGCCACCGTGTCACCCCTACAAAAGTGTGGGAAAGCCTATGGGATCTGGCCTTTGAGGGTGACAAGGGCTGAGAGACGGGACACCCTCCTCTTCTTCTTCTGCCCTCCGTCAGCATGACTCTCTTCGGCAGCACGGGCAGTTCCTGCGGGAGGAAGGCTGGGGGGCGGGGAATGCATAGACGTAAACAGCGCCCGCCATCAGGATAACCGGAGCAGCACCCGCCTTTGTGTCCCCCGGGGCCAGCGGCTGGCGAGATCTCTCTGAACCCCATTTTCCCGACCAGGTCTCTTCTGGCCGGAACATTCTCTGAGTCTGTTTCTCCCTCTTCAACCGTCGGCTGTCCACCGTCGCGTTTACTCCCCTGCGCCGCCCCTTTGCATGAGCATCATTAGCCCCACGTCACAGACAGGTAAACCGAGGGACGCAGAAACGGTCAGTGGGTTGCCCAAGGCGGCGTGGCCAGGGAGAGTCAAACCCAGGTCGGTGGGACCTGGCGAGCTCAGAACACGCACGGCACAGCGGCGCCTCCCCTTCTGCCAGCCCAGGGACCATGGGGGGAGGTGGAGGGTGCTGGTGGAGAGCAGCGGACCCTCTCCGGGTGTGACGGGCCCCGGCCACCCTCCTCCCCGAGCACCTCCCGTGCCTGGCCGGCCTCGTTGGCTGCCCTGCTCTGACGCTGAGTCTGCCCTGGAGAACGTGGCTCGGACAGCCTGGAGCGGGACCCGAGTGCCCCCAGCTCCGGCAGCCCCGGCCTGGCCGATGGAGACGTCTGGGACCGGCCTGGCTGGGCCTCCAAGGGAGCCTGCTGTATTGACACCCTTGTTTCCCCTACCCCTGGTGGGAGAGAGGGGTTCTCTGAGGATTGAGAAAAGCCCGTCCAGAAAGCAAGCCACTGCTAGAGGCAGGGCCCACCCCGCCGCCTCTTATCTCTGTTTGGGGAGGGGACAGCAGGGGCAGATTTTCTTCTTTTCTTCCCTGTGTGTCTTGGAAACAGAAACCACACCGGTGGGCCCAGCCCCAGCCAAGAGGCAGACAAAGTCGTCGGCCCTTGCTGTTCACTCTGTGATTCTCTCATCCATTCCCCCAACTTGGGGCACAGTGTCACATGAAGTGGAGGGATGATAGATGTGGGAGTCAGCCTCAAATCCTAACCCACCACCGGCCAGCTGTGTGACCCTGGGGAAGTTACTTCGCCTCTCTGAGCCTTCGTTTTTCTCCTCTGCGAATGGGGCAGCATTTAGTTGCCACATGCGGTCGTTATAAGCATGAAATGATAAGGTTTTTGTCCCTTCCTTCACTTACGAAACGACGGTTTATAACATGTGATTATGTCCGCCACGGTAGCACTTGCCCCTGTAAGGAACGAACCCCCGGATTCCACTGGTGCGAACTTGATAGGGGTTTGTCTTTAGCTCACGTGACAGTCCTTCGCGAATATCTTCGTAGGCAGGTGGCTCTCCACCACGTGGAGACGCGGGGACCCAGGCCCCTTCCACGCTGTGGCTCCGCCGTCCTCTGGGGTCTCACTGTTCCCCCTTCCAGCCAGCAGAAGGGGAGAGAGAAAGGAGAGAAGTGTGTCCTACTCCTTAAAAGCCTGGAAGTGACACCTTCCTTCTCCTTGTGGTCCATGTACGAGCAGCCGCTGGCCACACTTGCACGCAAGAGCGGCTGGGAAATGTGTGAAGCAGCAGGGGCGGGGTGGGGACCGGGGGTGCCTCCCCAAGACAACTCCATGGCGTGCTGAGAAGGGCATGAAGTTTTGGTGGCCATCTGCTGCCTCCTCTTCGATAGACACCCCAATTACTTGCCTCCTTCGCTCCCTCTGTGAAATCCATGAAGACTGTTTCTGGTTGCTTTTATTTGCCCTGGCTTATTAATTTCCATAACTCCAGCACCTAGCACTGTGCTGGACACAGAATATATGTTTATCCAATATTTGGGTGGGTGGATAGGTGACTTGACAGTGACCCAAATGACACTGACTTATGACCAGGGGAGCCCACAGCTGTCCCCTGGATTTATGGCTCCCTGTGGGCACGGCCCCTGCCTGTCAGAGTCCCGTCACCGAGCCTGGTGCATGGCAAATGGCAGATTGGGGTGCTTGTTGAATGGAAGCCTTAGGAAAGACCTTTGGGAAGGTCAGTATTTGAGCCTGGGCTGAGCCGTGGCAGCCCCCGCCTGCAGACAGAGGGATGGCCCAGATGACCTGGGCATGTGCTAATTCCCAGGCTGTGAAATGACAGCAGACTCACCCTGTTGGTGACTCCTGGGCCCAGGCCACTCCTCAGGCTGTTGGGAGTTGGAACCCTCACTCCTGGGATCCCACCTCCAGCCCGCACTGTACCTGTCAACAGGGGCATGGGGTAGGGGAGGGCTGCCGAGTTCAGGAGGGTTTGCAGACTTCCCCATGGTGCCCTTAAAAAGTGTCCTGCTGTCTGTCCCTTGCACAGCTGGCAAGGCTCTTGGCGCCTCCTGCTTTCTCTGAGGCTCTGGGTGGGTGGAGGGAGTGGGGGAGGGAGGGACCGAGACAGGGTTAAGTACGTTCCTCTCTTCTTGCCAGGCCAATGAGAATTTGGCTTTAAATTTTTAACCTAAATAGAGTCATGTTCATTCTCTCTCCCTCTAGATGCAAAGCGCTTTTTTGGAGCAATTAAGGAAAAGCATAAATCAGTCCGGTTTTAAAAGCTCAGGCCGACTTTGTGGCTGGCTAAAATTAGCGTCTCCATAAAGGCGGAGGGGGGAGGGAAAGCTGGATTTGGCTTCGAGACCCGTGCACTGGGGCTGGCGCTGCAGCCGGGCCTCTGGCCCTGCCCCGACCTGCCCCGAGGCGCCCAGAGGGCAGGAGCCAGGGCCCCCAGCCCCGTCTGGCCTCCGCTGGCCTACACAGCCTTCCCGGTCCAGCCTCTGTCTCGGGGCTTCCGGGTTCCCTGATGGGGCAGAGGAGGGTGGGTTTGCAGAGTGACTGATCTCTGGCTTCCCGACACACCTGCTGTGTGGCCCTGGGCCCGTCGCTTCTCCTCTCTGAGCCCCCGGCTTCTGCATCGGACACGTGGGGCTGTGACCTCCCCTCACGGGACTGTCCAGTGGGGTCACGGGAGCAGACGTGGTTTGTAAATGGAGAGGCGCTCGGTGGCGCTGCTTGCAGGTGACCTCCGGCCTTCCCCTACTTGACCACGCGGCCTGTCACCCTGGCCCCTCCACCACCTCCAACTGTCCCCACCACCTGACCACCCGTGGCATAGCCCTCAGAACACGAAACAGCTGCTCTTTGCTTAGTGTGACCTCTGAGCCGGTTTGTAGTGACACATCCACAGCATGTTCACTATGTGACCACAGCCAACCCCCACCCCCATGGGGCCGGAAGCTCCCGGAAAATCTTGTCAGCTTGTTCGCTGCAAGCGCATCATGGGGGCACGGTGAGTTGAATGTTTACTTGTGCCCTGAATGGATTTGTGATGATCACACAGGCTAGTCGCTTTACTTCTCAGGGCCTTAGTTTCCTAACCATAACATGGGGAAAATAATGCTGACTTTGCATGTGAGAATTAAATGAGATAGAGCTTGTGTTTGGGAGATCTTTATCCAGTTCCTATGACAACGTAGGAACTTGGAAATCCAGCAGCGAGCAGGTACGGGGATGGTGCAGACCCTCCATGGGTCGCACACCAGGAGGAAGTGATGTGTTTCAGCACCTAGAAGTGGCTGCCAGTTACTCTAAGTTGAATAATGAATGAATGAACGAGTGAGTGAATGAATGAAAGGAAAAGCATCTTCCATCCGTGACATCCCCCCTTGCCATGGCATTCTCGTCACCCGGGGGAGCTGAGGTTTGTGCTGACAGTTCAGAGATGTGGCTCCATCTGCAAGGGCAGGGGGAGGGGCTGTCATCTCACAGTCCTAGGAGCTGCTGCGGCAGAGATCCCTAAGGTACCCAGCCCGCTCCCCGCCTCTGGTCCTTCTCTGGGTCTAGCTTTGATGCCAGCCCAGCTCCCGGGGGGAGGGTTAATTACTGGCGGGCACTATCTGCTCATCTCTTAGGCCTCTTATCCGAGGTATAAGCGTTTAGGCAAACACATTAGGCCAGAGCGGGCCGGAGCCTTTCGACAAACATCTCTGGGCCCCCGGACTGCGGAGGGTGTAGGTGGCATCGGCCGGCACCCCTCGGCGCCCCCCCGCCCGGCCTGTCCAGCCCCACACCTTCAGGGTTGGCCCCCCAGGCTCTGAAAACCCCAGGCACCCACGCCCAGGTCCTCCACCAGCGACCCCTCCCGCCCGCGCCCCGCTCAGACCCGGGCCCGGTCAGTCACGGCAAGGCGGGGAAATCCTGCACGCAGTTCCACGGCCATGCCTGGGAGATTAAAGGCTTCTCTGTGATTTAGATTGATTGACAGATTTTTCTGGAGGGAAAGGGCTGCCGCAGAGCCTACGCCCCCCACCCCAGGCCCTGCACTCTTAGGTTTCATGGGCACCTGCCCACGCCGTCCCCACGCCAGCGAGCTGGGGTACTGGGCTCCCTTACAGGGGAGCACCCCGAATCCCTCCAGGGGTGCAGTGGCTTCCTCTGGGGAGCTGGGGAGAGAAAGTCACGCAGACTGGGGGTTCCTGGAACCAGGCCCTGCCCAGGGGTCCTCGCTTACCTGCCTTCTGTAACCCTCACGCCACCCTGAGGGATCAGAGCCTGCTTCGCAGATGGGGACACTGAGGCCCAAGGCCCCAGCACTGGGGAAGGGCAGCATCGCGCCTCGCACCCAGGTGCGGGAAACCTCAGAGCCCGTTCTTCCTGTAATGCGTGGCGGAGCCCACGGAGGGAAGCCATGTTGGGGAAGTGGAGACAGAGAATCCATAACTCTAATGTGTTTGCATGAATTTCTGCCACGTATGGAGGATTTTCACGTGTTTATCATCCGGTGATCCCACCACAACCCTTCGAGGTAAGCAAGATAGGTATTTATCTAACAAATATTTATGTAGTACTTACTGTGAGCCAGGCACTCTTTAAGCACTTTATAAATATTAATGTATTTAATCTGCATTAAAAACTCCACGAGTTAGATTCTATTAGTCTCTCCATTTTATAAACGAGGAAACTGATGCACAGAGAGGTTGGGTAACCGACTCCGGGCCACACAGCCCGTGAGCTGCAGAGCTGGGATTCTGTCTCCCGCAGGCCTGACTGTCAAGGCGGACCCAGCTGGGATTACCAGGGCGGGAGACGGGCTGCTGGGGCCTCTCGCTGGCTACGGAATCCGAGAGCTTTAAGATCCTTATCTCGCCTCGGAAATATAATAATCCCTCGCAGGACATGTGGCCTCCCTTTCTTCATTTCCACGGCTTTGTCCTGCTGTTTATCCCGGTGGGTCCTGACCGTGGCCTGACAAGCACGCAGTGACCAGAGGGGCCTTGGCGGTCACTCGCTTCTGGGGGGGGTGGTGTGTGCGCTGAGGGCTGCACCACTCCCGTCGTGGGCATTGCAGGCTCTCGGGGTTCCCCTCAAAGCAGAGCCTGAGGCAAGGACTTGCACACAGGCAGCTTATCTGGGCAGTGACCCCAGGAAGCGAGATGGGCACAGGGAGGCCGCTGATTCGGGTTCAGCGGGGGCTCTGTGGGGGGGGCACACTCGGAGGCAGTGCGGGACGTGCTCAGAATCACCCCCCAGTGGGAGAGGAACTGGGGTACTTTTCTTTCTTTCTTTGTCTGTTTTTTATATTTTTAGAGACAGAGTCTCACTGTGTTGCCCAGGCTGGAGCGCAGTGGTGCCATCACAGCTCTCACTGCAGCCTCCAACTCCTGGGCTCAGGTGATCCTCCCACTTTGGCCTCTCAAAGTGCTGGGATCGCGGGCACGAGCCACTGTGCCCAGCCAAAGCTGGGTGATTGACCCACCAACTCCCATCCCTCCGTGCCTGCTCTCTCCAAGTGGAGATTGCTTTTAGGTGGAGAAGTGTGCGGGATGCCATCCCAGCGCTCGCCCCCTCACCGCCGTTGCTGTGTCGCTGCTGCCGCCACCGCCGTTAACTGAGCACCTACTATGAGTCAGGATCCAGTTAAAGACCCTCCCTGAATTGTCTCGCTGACATCCCTCGCCAGGGGACATTATTATCTTCTTTCTACAGACGAGGGAACCGAGGCACAGAGAGGGCCATGCAGAGTCTGTGGGAGAGTTGTGATTTAGTCCCTGTCACTTCATCATCAAGCACTTAGTAAGCACCGACTGTGTGCCAGCCAGAGTGCTTGTTCCTGGCTTTGCCTCTGAAACCCACGTTCTTAAGCACGCTGCTCACGTACGGACTCTGGTCCCTCCTGGGTGCAGAGTCCACATCTTCTGGTTTCCCCAGGGTAGTCCCAGTTGCAAGTATTTTTTTATCCTTTTCAATAAAGACAATCTGTGACATATATAACCACATGCGTTCTAACATTTAAACCTTTGTAAGACTTTTATGCCTGAATAAGTTCACTCTTCCCATCCCACTGGGAAAGCTGTGTCTAACGAAAAATTCAGGGTTGGGCTGGGAAAATGGGGAGCCGGAGGGAGGGGAGCGGGGGTCAGACGGAGAACCAGGCTCTGTGAGGCCCTGCCTGGGCCCCACGGATACGAGGTCAGTGGGGTCCCCAGAACCTCCCGGAGCTGGAATGTTTCGGGGGCTTCCTGGGTGGTGTACCCCCCCATTCTCCTCTCAGTGGGTCCTCAGCCTCCCTCAACTTCCTGCTCCTGTTGCTTAGCCCGGGCCTTCCTCCCTGGCTTCATCTTTCACCCCCCGCCGTGCTGCCCTCGGGTCGGGAGTAGACCACTGTCAGGCAGTATGGCTAAGTGGTCATGGTCCAAGGCTCTGGGGCGGATCCCAGGGTTTGAAGGACAGCCCCACGATGTGTTGGCTGTGTGACCTGGCCTCGGGTTGGCTGGATGCCCCTGGCCTCAGTTTCCTCATCTGTGAGATGGAGTTAATATTGTAGCAGACAGCGTCAGCGCCCAGACACGCGCCTGCGGCATTGCTCTCCCCCGGCCAGAGCTGCTTCGCTGCGAATGGAGCTGTCTGCCTGGGGGCGGCAGCCCAGTCTGGGCACGGGGCCGGCCACAGGTGCAGGATCTGGGGTCCTTGGAACCAGCTCCCAACCGAGGACGGGCTGGGAGTCGGAGGACCAACGTCCCAGCCTCCTTGCCTTTGGTTCTGGAACTTGGAGGGGCATCTTCCCCAGCAGGATTGAGCTGGCTGCCGCAGGGCAGCTGGCTTGAGAATGGCCTGGGCACCGCCTGCTGTCCCCCTTCCTGCTCCCTGGCTGGCATTTCCTGGGGTCAGCTCACTTGGCAGGTCCCTAATAAGCTACCTGCGCTTGAAGTCCTTTCTTAGAGTCTGTGTTTAGGGGAGCCCAAACCGAGCCATCACTGCACCTACTTTTGGAGGCAGCTGTGGGGATCACACAAGCACGTATTTGAAACGGTCATTGCCATTATGTCAGCACTGTTTGCACGTGCAGGTGCCACGGAAGCAAACACCCCCCGTCGTTTTCACTCCAGGTCCTCAACCACGCCATGCTCTGCACAGTTGTTGCGCCTTTGCTCCCACCGTGCCCGCTGCCGGGTCACCTCTTCCTGGAAGGCTTCCCTGACCACACCCTACACTTGGCTGGGGTGGGGACCCTCCTCTGTGCTGCTGCAGGCTTCCTCCCTCGTCACGGCGTTTGCACCCAGGTTTACCACCCTCTGCTGCCTGCCCTGTCTCCCCAGTTGTTCCTGAGGCCGGGCGTCACTTCTCTTTGCCCTCTGGCTGTCCGGGGAGGAGGGAGCCCAGGTGTGGGACTGTGCCGCCCTCAGCCCTCTGTTCCCCTCGGCCCTGACACGCGTCAGCACACGCCAGGCACCCGGCAGGCGTGGAGCAGTGAGGGCTTCGAGCCCACCTGGGAGAGCCGGGCTAGAGCGAAGGACTCTCAGCACCTGTCCCACCTTCTTCTCTTTCTTCACCACCTTGGGGGTCACCCAGAAGGACAGGACACTGGGGCAAGTGGAACTAGAAGAAGGGTGAGCATCCAAGGTGATGGGGATTGGCTATGAGAAGGAAGAGTCTCAAGGTCAAGGTCTCATCTGATGATGGGGCCAGAGAGAGAGAGTTTAAAGCTTTGAGGCCTTGCTTTGTTTTGTTTCTATTTAGTATAATGATCATTATCATTATTGTTTGATGAGGAAGGTGGTGAGCCCGAGGTTTCCCCACCTGCCAATGATGAAGACACAGGTAGACTTTAAAGCAAGAGCAATTGCAGTCAGGCACAAGAAGGGACTTCCCACTCTCTGGTTGAACAGGGTTGGCTGCCGTCAGGTTCTTAGCAAGCAGTCAGCAGAATGGCAGACTCGGGGGAACGAGAGCCCGGAACACAGGGATGTGGGGGGAGAATGACAACCAGAGAAGTGGGGGTGGAGGGGATGGGGGAGAGGCCACCACGCAGAGGACAGGTAGCAGGCTGCAGGTCACCAGCAGCTGCTGGGGTCACAGAGAACATATGACAGAGTGAGGGGCCTGGAGACCTAATTTCCTCCTCTGCTCTCAGCTTGCTGGATGACTTCAGGCAAGTTGCTTTACCTCTCTGGGCCTCAGTTTCCTTCTTTGTAAAAATGGGGATCGTGATATATCCCTGGCCAGCTTCGCTAGCCGTTTCATAAGTCATTGGATGGAAATATGTTCTATTCGATTTAAAGCACAGTTCAGATGAAAAATGGACAAAACAAAACCGGCAAGGTGAGGAGAGGAGACAAGAACCAAGCAGGTGTTTGTCATTCTCTCACGAGCCATGTCCAGGGCACGGGGACCCCACTTAATGAGCAGCTACTCTCTGACTAGGACTTTACCCAGTAAGACTCTTGCTTCTCCCAACAGAGTATGTGGAAGGCATCGTCTCCATTTCACAAATGAGAATACTGAGGCCCAGAGAGGTTGATGAACTTGGCTATTGTCACACAGCAGCAGTAGCAGAACCAGGATTTAGAACTCAGGCCACTCTGACTCAAAGCCCTGGCTTGTTCCCCTTTGCACGTTGTTGGCGCTGGGAGGGTCAAGCGTCCCAGCCTCACCTCATCACCTGGTGGCCCTTCTCCCCTGCCCAAAATAAAGATAAGAAAACCCCAGGAAGTGTTTCCTGCCCTCACCAGACTCAAAGTGTGACTTCATCATCTACCGGCCCAGCCTCAACTGAGAGGGAACCGGAATCTGAGCCCGACAGATAAAATCCCAGGCACTGCAGCCCATCCTGGGATCCTGGTGGCCCCGCCAGGCATCAGGCAATGCTAATTGCTCTGTCAACAGAGAAGCCTTGTTTGCATATATGCAAATTGAGGGGCTTATTAGCATTTCTCCCAGATGGGTCAGTTCAGGCCTCCGCCTGACCCTCGCACTGCCTGGTTTAAAGGCTTCACTCGCCAGCGGGACAAATGCCCACCCAGCTGGGAGACACAGCAGGCGGGGGCGGCCGTGGCCTTGGCAGCCTCCCGCGGCTAATGCCTGGCAGCTGAGGGCTCCGGTCATGACCTGAGTGTTTTGATGGGGGAACTGGAGCCGGTGGTTGCCAGTTCCCCAAATCGCCTCCCAAAGGGTCTGGCCTCTTTAATCTGGGGACCCCAGGATATCCCAGGGCCGGCCCTGGGTCTCCCAGGAATCTGCCCTTGGCCCCACCCATGCCTCGTGATAGCAGATGTCCCCTGCCCCTCTCTGGGGGCTTCCACAGATGAGTGGGCATCTGCAGAAGGGGCCCCTGGGCCTGCGTCCTTGAGCCCGGCCACGCAGCTGCTCCGAGCGCAGCCACCACGGCACTTCCCGGGGCCTTGTCAGGCCGGACTGAGGGTGCTCAGCTGCAAGACCGCCCTGTGCCGTTCTCCACCCCGAGCCAGGCCCTCTGGCCGGGCCTCATCTGCAGGCTGGAGGACACAGCAGCCTCTCTCACCCCTGGTCTCCTGCCTCCACTCCTCCTCCTCGGGGCAGCCTGCCGATCTTTTCAAAGCATAAATCCCAGCACTCTCACTCCTGCCTAACACTGCCCATGGCTCCCCAGTGCCCAGCCATGCTCCAGCCCCTGCCCGTGACATGGGTTTCCAGTCCCTGCTTCCCTTGCTGGTGTCCAGCTCCCCACACCCTGAACGCCTCGAGGGCGTGGAAGATGTCTCGGTGGCTGACGCGTCCTCGGAGGCTGGCAGAGCCGGGCTGGGCTTTTGGAGGCCGGAGAAACCACTTTCTCAGGGAAGCCTCCCGGAACGCTCCGTGTGACCCCTGCCTTTGGAGTCCCTCGGGGACTCCTCTACTCACAGATGACCCCAGGACCTGCCCTCAGGCCCGTGTCTCTCTTAAAGGGTTGTCAGGTCCCTTTTCTGGGTGAGGTCTTACCGTCCTGTTAGAATGGAGCTCTCGGGTGGTAAAGGGGTGCATTCCACATGGTAGCCGTGGGGTGGACATGTGCAGACGAGGGGGCACAGGCTACTCCTGGGCCTGGGCCACAGTCCGTCCCCGGGACAGGGCAGCCTGTCAGTCAGCCAGGATCGAGTGGGAAGGACTGGGGAACACAGGTGACTCACAGACCCCACACCTACTGCTCCGTGCAAGGAGCCTGGGGCCTCCACACGCCCCTGCACCCTGCCCAGCCAGGTCCTGCCCAGAGGTGGGGCTCCCTGTTGCCTCCCTGCTCAAGCTGGCCTACCCCCCTTCCATACACTTCCTTCCCCTGCCCAATCCTGACCTAGCCCAGCCTGGGTCTGGACCCTTCTGGAAGCATCTAGATCCAGTCCGCCCAGCCCCTTGAAGATACCACCAGGTAATCCCAGGTGACTCTTCTAACCAGAGAAGCTGCCAGTAAACAGCCCCTCGGCCACCAGAAAGGATGCACAGGACTCCCAAAATGACAGCCCCTCACCCCATCCGAGGGCTGCCAGGAAAACCTCCCAACCCCAGGTCAGCAGGTGCCTTGGCAGAGAAGAGGGAAGGGCAGGCGGAGAGGCAGAGCGCCGGCTCCTGTTGGGGCCCCTGGGCTTCATGACCTTGAGTAAGACATTTAACTTCTCCATGCCTCAGTTTCCCTATCTGTCAAACTTGAGGACTGTGGTGAGAGCACAATGAGATGACAGAACAGCAGCCGTCACGGTGGGTTATTATCATGGCTGAGTCCTGGGTGTGTTGGAAAGCATTCCTTCCTGCTGTTTTGAATTATCTCGCTTTAAAAGAGAACTTTTTTTTTTATATTCTGAGAGTAATACCCGAAAGCTGGAGATAATTTGGAACATTTAGAAAGGCACAAGACAGAAAATAGCAGTGCTCAGAGATGACCGCGGTTAATGTCATGGTGATGTCCCTGCCAGCCTTCTGTGCATGGGGACATCGAATTTGGAGGGGAAACAAAGGAATTTATGGGATTTTTTTTTTTTTAAAGAAAAAGTTATCACCGGAGTAGTTTTTGTGGCGAGACGGCGCCTCCTTGCCTTTCTTTGTTCCCTGACCCTTGTGTGGGTATCTGAAAGCCGCCCATTACCCTGTTTTTGCCACCAATTTCCTCGATTCACACTCCCTATAAACCACCATGGGGAACTTTATAGGCCCACAAAGGCATTCAAAGTTAATGGCAAAACCAACCATGTGCAAACTCCGCCGTAAAATCCGCCTCGCTCCCTCCCCGGTGCCCGAGTGCCCCGGGCCTCCCGGTGCCTGCCAGGCAGCCTGGTCCCTGCCACCCCAGCTGGCACCGGGCCCCGGGACAGAGGGACGGGCGGGCAGGGAGCCCTGGGGGTGACCTTCTTTCCACTGAGGGCACGAGGTACCCACACCTCCTCGCTGCTGCAACGCAGACAAGATAAACGCCGGGGCTGTAATTTATGTAGATGCCTGGACATCCCCACAGAGAGGTGGGAGGGACTCACCAAATGCCATCCCTCACGCCGGCTTCCCAGCGGGCGAACGCAGCAGGTTCCTAGCGCACTCGAGGGGCACCTGCCCGCCGGGCAGGGAGGGCAGGTGGGCCCACACCACGCCCCGGGGCCCCCTGCTGCGGTCGCCGCCCTGCCAGGGGACGCAGCCCAGGACTGGAAGGGCCTCGGTGGCTCCTTTATTCATCCTTGCAACGAGGATTTCCAGGCTCTCGCCCAAACCCTCCCGGGCGGAGAGTGAGGGAAGCCCAGCCCGGCCGTTAGGGGAGAAGTATGTGGCTTCTGCCAGGGCGGGGAAGGAAGAACGGGCTGGGCGCTGAGCCTGGCTCTGCTGGGAGACCTGCGGGCAAAGCTGTCACCTCTCTGATCCGATGGAGGACATCCCTCTAGCGCAGGCGGAAGGGGGCATGGAGGACTGAGCTCCATGCTGTAGGGAACCAGGCTGGGGGGGAAGCGTAATAAATGCAAATTTCTCCCCTCCGTCCGTCGGCGTCCTGGTTTCTCGTGTGCGGTGTGGGAGGACGGAGCCCTTGCCCTGCGCTGGCTCTTGCGGGGAGTGGGCGCCGGTCAGCGTGGGTGGCGGCCGGGGCGCGGCGTGGGGCCGGGGCCCGGCGTGGGGCTATGGTGGGCCGTGCTGCTGATCCGGCAGGCGACCTTAGCCGAGTTCTGTCACCCTCGAGAGGCCGGGCCGAGCCAGTGCCCTGCTCTGGGCAGGGAGGGGCCGGGATGCTAAAGGCTCAGGCTCCCCACGCCCTGCCCACCCCCACCGCTTTGGGGGGACGCACCTCCTGCGGGTCCAGGCAGTGGGGGGAGGAACCGAACCAGAGGATCGGCTCGGGTCAGCCTTGCTTGATGGGTGAGAAAAGTGGAAGTGGATTCTGGCACCTCTCAGGGTGCCAGGTGAGACCCCAGCCCCCTTTTCACTTCTCTGTCCACAACACCGTCCCCTCTCGGTGTCTTGTCCTAACTGATCCTCGCAGCAAACCCTGCGAAGGGCCAGAGAGCATGACCCCGGATTAGTGGGCGGGGAAAGCAAGGCTCAGAGAGGTTAGGTGACATATTCAAGGTCACACAGCTAGTTAATGGCAGGATCAGAAATAAAACACATGCCTCCTAGCAAATGCCAAAAAAAAAAAAAAAAAAAAAAAAAGGAATCACCCTCAAGTCCTCTTTTTCCCTCGCTTTCCACATCTGGCCCGGGAACAAGTCCAGGCAGCTCTTCCTCCAACACATCTGGAATCTGGCTGCTTCTCTCCGGGGCCTCTGCCACCCCGGCCCAGGCCACCGTCCGGGCACACCTGCCCTGGTTTCCCACCTGGTCTCCGCGGCTGCCACCCTCACCCTCCAGCTCTCCGCTGCTCTCCGTGCGTCCAGAGAGCTGTTATTAAAGTGTTAATCAGATCAGATGGCGTCCTGTCCTCGCTCCAGCCCCTCCGAGCTCTGCCGTCGCCCGGGGGGCCAGACCAGGACCTCGCCTGCCTCCTCTGGCGCTCTGCTCCGCTCTGCCCTCGCTCCTCTGCTCCAGCCACCGTGGGCTCCTTGCTTCCTTCCCGCTGTGCTCGGAGCTGTCGGACTGCGGGCCTTTGCACGTGGAGTTCCCTCTGGCCGGATCACCCTTCCCGGGTCCCCCTAAGGCCGCTGCCTCCCTGTCCTGCAGGGCTCAGTGTAAACACAAAGCAGCATTCTGCTTCCTCGACCACCCCGTCAAAATGCCGCATCCTCCCCGTTTTCCCTCTGTGCTCATGCATTTGAGCCGTCTGCCAGGGCGCAGCTTGCTGGCATTCATGATTACGTTTGGTCATTTTTCTGTTCATCGGCCGAGTCCCCACTAGACTATAATGCTGTTGTTACGACGAAGATGATGAATCACTCTGTACTTCCTACATGCCAGGCCTGTGCTAGGTCTGTGTATACAGAACTCGTTAAAATTCACAGCGATTTTGTGAGAGAGCTACTATTATTATCCCCGTTTTTGCAGGTGAAGACATGGAAGCCCAGAAAGGTTAAGTAACTTGCCCGCAGCCACACAGCTGGTCGGTGGGAAAGCTGAGACTTGAACCCGGGCAGTCCGGCTCCAGAGTCCAGACTCCCGACCACAGCATCGGGCTGTCGGCTACACCACGGCAGCAGCCAGGGCTGTTTGGTTCCTGCTGCATCCGCAGTGCCTGGTGCAAGGTCTGGCACTGAGAGGATGCTCAGCAGATGTGCGTGGAACAAAGGGACGTGCCCCAGTGAGCAGGACATGGACCTGCCCGAGCTCTCACGTCACAGCCAATTTCACTGCTCAGAAGTCAAGGGGAAAGTAACAAGTGAGAAGTGGAGGAAACAAGCCTGTATAATTTAAAGAGTGAACATTTTATCCTTGCACCAGTGAGGTTGTTTGTATTCCAGTGCGGAGTAGCCTGCCCGCCCCGCACAAGCAGGTCCATGTGTCATACCCATTGGAAAAGCCAGAGCACAAACCCAAGGCGCACACTAAGTGCACATGAGTTCTGACGCTGTCAGCAGGGCTTGCTCGCCAGTGTGTCCGGGGCGTCCCGGAGACTCCTGACGGGCTAAGTGCACGGAGCAGGGGTCGGAGATCTTCGCGCTTTGTAGCACTCCTGCAGACTGCCTCGCCCGGACAGCAGCCGGCCAGGCGTGC
>VSMD01110005.1:0-19273 GCA_008750895.1 Mirza zaza
TTTTTTGAGACAGAGTCTCACTTTATTGCCCAGGCTAGAGTGAGTGCCGTGGCGTCAGCCTAGCTCACAGCAACCTCAAACTCCTGGGCTCAAGCAATCCTGCTGCCTCAGCCTCCCAAGCAACTGGGACTACAGGCATGCGCCACCATGCCCGGCTAATTTTTTTTTTTAATATATATATTAGTTGGCCAATTAATTTCTTTCCGTTTATAGTAGAGATGGGGGTCTCGCTCTTGCTCAGGCTGGTCTCAAACTCCTGAGCTCAAATGATCCGCCCACCTCGGCCTCCCAGAGAGCTAGGATTACAGGCGTGAGCCACCTTGCCCGGCCAATGGCCTGGTTTTGATTGAGTTGCCCATGCCTAGGAGGAAAGTGCGGTTGCCTATTTCTGCCATGTGTTTTGGGGTGTCCCTAAAGGGCCCACATATATCCTCTGTTGAATCTGTTGTTCTCTCCCTTAATGGCATTTAGGGTCATAAAAATCTGGTGTCAAATCTTGCCACTCTCTTTCTTTCTAAGGGACCAGGTGCAAAAGATTTCTTTTTTTTTCTGCTACTTGGGGGAAGGGGAATTGGATCACTCGTATTTCAGTTAGTGTAAAAGATTTTACCTCTCAGAGCCTCAATTTCCTCATCTGTGCAATGGGCAGCACACCTATGTTGCAAGGTGGCTGGGAAGATGATGGCGTCACAGTGCCCAGCTCGTGGCCTGGTACTTGGTGGGCACTCACCAAGCTCTGATGTCACTGCTTTCTCAGCCGCCCAATCCAGGCAATCATTTGGGATGTCTTTTCCCTGGGACCTGGCCTGGCCTGGGACAGTCCCTAGCATCTTCCTTCGTGGTCCCCAGACCAAGACCACATACCTGACACTTTAAAGACTTTATCATTCATCTCTATAGGAAAACAGGATTTTGGCAGGAGGGTGGGTGAACTGCTAGCACCTCTGAGCCATCAATCAAGCTGTTCCCTATTCTCAGCATGTCCTTCCCTGCTCAACTCCTAGTGAACTTACTCATGCTACAAGATCAAGCTGCAATGGCACTTCCTCTCTGGGGCTTCTCCTGCTGTCCCCTCCCCAGGCAGACAGAATCCTCCTCCTCCTCCCCTGTCTCCTTGCAGCCATCACTACAAAGGGAGGGGCATTACAGAGACACAAATCCTGCTCACCTTGAAGAGAGGTGCACAGAGGGTAACTACAGGGGGTGCACCTTAGGCTCCTGCCACCTGCTGCCCCTCCCACTGGCCCACTTTTACTCCACCCAGGGACCCCTGGGGAGGGAACAGGATCTCATAGGACCTCAGGGATGGGAGCTGAGCTCTCTGGACTAAGTGGGCCATTTAACAATTAACTTGACAGTGCTTGGTGCTGCCCAGGGAAGGCAGAGAGTTCCAGATAACATCCTTGAACCCCCTGCACCAGCCCTACTCTGCTCTGCCCATGAGCTCTGAGAAGGGAAAGACCTGGCCTGGAAGTTTTGAGTCTGGGCATGTTTGGAGTATGGAGGCTATTGCCACTGAGGCCTGGGCTAAGAAGGAGTAGAGGGGACAGGAATATGCCAAGCAGGTCTCCAAAGTCCCAAGGTTTATAATAATTGTATCCAAAATGTACCACAAGTGGTAAAATGCACATTAGACAAAGGGTCACCAGCTGTTGCAAAACTCTATTACTCAAGATTTAGTAAATACCTACCTAGGTATTTCGAGCAGAAAGATATTTAATGAAGGGAATTGATGATTATAAAATCATTGGGCGGGCTAGAGTAGTAGAAGTCTACGGTCTTCTGGATTTCAAGGTCATACCACAATAGCTGCTACCTCCAATGCTGCTGTCCAACTGTCCCAAACCCATGAAGCTGGTGAGCAGACAGACTGTGGAACATAGACTCCAGCTATACCATGTCACTCGTCAGAACTTGCTTACTGGCTACTCTTGTCACAGGGAGAAAGCCTTAGTTTCATGTGAGGCTTCCATATCTCATGTGAGTCTCAGAGGCAGGAACTACATCTCATGCAGACCCTACCTACCAGGGAGTCCAGAAAAGGGAGTTTTGCGTCACTTAGCCTCTGCAATAGAGGTCAGACCACAAGAGGGCTCAGAATAAAAGATAAGTGCCCATGGACATATCTAGCCCATTGGTGCTGGGCACACTTTTTAAATGTAATGGCCAATACTTGCCTGATACTTAATTAAGCATGGTAAGCAGCGTATGCTATAATATGTACTCACTTATGTAATTTTACATAAGCAGAAATTTGAAGATCAGAATTCAAGGGGAAAAAATGATGCTTCTCAATGGCATGTTTAAAATAAATTAAAATGCACCAGGCTTACTCCAGGCATTATAGCCCTTGCTGTGGCTGTTCCCTCTGCTGGGGACACCCTTCCCTGGATATCTGCTCTGCTCACCCCCTCACGTGCTCCAAGTCTTTGCTTCTCCATGAGGCCTACGCTGACCAATTGATTGAATACCATGGCCTGCCCTTCTTTCCCCAGGCATTACTTGTTCCCCTGACCTGTCTAATTCTGCTTTTTCTCATAGGACTTTCACCTTCTCACGTACTATAAAACATATGCATCTATTTTGATCATTTTTACTACCTTCCTTCCCTACTAGAAGATTAACTCCACGGGGGCAGGGATCTTTTGTCTGCTTTGTTTGCTGATCCATCCAAAGAGCATACAACAGTGTTTAGCACATAGTAGTTACTCAACAAATACACATTGAATTGTTGAATATATACACAAAGAAAGCAGTAGGAATTTGATTTCAAGGTCTATAGAAAAACAAGTGAACTGTGCCCCATTAAATAAACATTGGCTCTTAAATGCATTAACGTTCTTACAGGATACACTTGGAGATGTGTTGTTCTTCAGCACAATTTTTTAAAAAGGCAAAAATGTGTGTTAGGAATGATACTCCTCCAGTGTCTGATGATACCACGTACTAACAAGATTGCTACCTCCCCCCATTGCCCTGGGAGCACTGCAGAAAACCAGCTTGGCAGTGGCTGAAAGGAAGTGAGAATATGCTAAGGCGATGTCTTATTGGGAAGGAAAATTTGAATGTCAATAAGCTTTAGAAATTGACCAGGGAAATTAACATAAATATGAATCATAGTAATTTTGGATAACCACTGAAGAAAGAAAAAGAAAATGAATAATTTTCAAATGAGTAGAAGAAAATGGATCAATTTAATAAAAGGCAAAAAACAGAAGGAGGAAAGAAACAAAAGGAAAATATAGTGATTTGTCAGGGTTCCATTGCAGACAACAGCGTCCCCCGAGCAGGTTTGACCTGGACTTGGGCTATTAGGTTGGTGTCAGACTTAGTAGGAGATCTGAGAAGCAGACTGCAGGCTGGGCTTCCAGGAATAACCCCTGAATCCCACTGCGAAACTAGCAGGGGAGCTTCTGCCACTGCCGCTGACTCAAGACCTCGCTCCCCGCATCACAGCTGGGAGAGCAGCCAAGGCACAGGGCTGCTGACACCCCTGCTCAGCACCAACGAGGGGGCCTGGCACCAGGGCCTCCACTGCAGCTGCCTTAAAAAAACCAACACACCTCCACCACGGTGCATCCAGAAGAGCCACGTGGCCACCTCCTCCCAGAGCTCAATCCTACCTTCCACTTCTGGCGTGTTTGCATCTCTGTGGCAGAAGCCACATGACATACGGAAGTCCTAGCTGTGCAGAAGTCTGAAAAAAAGTCCTCTCTAGGCTTCCAGCCTCTATTGTACAAGGAGTCACGATGGAGAGAGACATGCAGGGGTGCAGAATAGAGTCGGTTGGTCTTCAGCATTTGCCACAATTACTCAACCTACATCTCCATGCTGCTTCTTTTCTTAAACGTCCATAAAACAATCACAAGTTACCGCCCAACCCAAGGCAAACGTACCTCAATCAAACAAGGACACCCTTATTCTTTCCTTAGACGGGAACATCCAAAGCCCCAGCAGTTACTGCATCCAGCTCTCCAGGGAACCTGGGGATGTTCCCTTCTCTGGTTTAGTCACCATCCCCTCTTGATCTCCTGTAATCTGTGCACTAAATTGAAAAGTTTACCAACAAACCACCTATTCAAAATGGTAGAGGACACAAGAAGGCTGATTAGCACCATCAATAAATACATGCATGACATAGCAAGGAAAGGAGAATATATAGATAATTCTTGTAATTATCATTCTGCCACAGGACAGGAGGCATTTGTAACATCCTTCCCTACTGCCTATCCCATTTGCCCTTGACCTTCAGCAAGCAGCTCGTGTGCCCAGAGCTTTTTACCTAGCGGGATCTACCCAAACTTCATTCAGGAGGAAGCTGAGCCTGTGGATGTCTTGCTCACACTGCACTGCTGTCATCTTCTAGCAACTTCTACCAGCAGCTATGGAATTAGAAGGCATCCCAGAGGATTTCCCAGGATGCAGAGACATACCATGTTTCCCCGAAAATAAGACCTACCCATAAAATAAGCCCTAGCAAGATTTCTAAGCACTTGCGCAATATAAGCTTTGCCCCGAAAATAAGACCTAGTGATGGGCGTGGCTACACAGCGCATATGCACAACCCATGCATTTCATCCCGGAGCAGTAAAGAAGGCCAGCAGCCCTTCTCACTTGCCCCATGAGAGCTCTATTGCCTGACATGAGAGATTGGGGCCAATGGTTCTAAAGGAAATAGAGTCGCAAGAAATTCAGGATGGAATTCGGGGTTTGGAGAGTTATGATGATGTTCCAGAAGAAGACCACTTAACTCTATTTGAATAAATGTAGATTGTTGTACCATACTCAAAAAAAGTAACACATCCCCTGAAAATAAGCCCTAGGGTGTCTTCTTGAGGAAAAATAAATATAAGACCCTGTCTTATTTTTGGGGAAACATGGTACTTCTTCCTGTTCCCATTTTGCAGCAGCAACTTTCTCCCTGAAGAGCCAGAATCAATCGCAGCAGCCAACATGGAACTTATCCCACCCTCCCCCACTTCTCCCTCTGTCCATCCAGCTCACGACGAATATAAAATGGCCAGTTGTTGGCATCAACTTCCAAATCCGTAGAACCTCTGTGGTATGCCCTGGTGGAAACATTCTTCTTTGGTATCCTGGGACGTCTAAATGAGCAGAGTCCAAGGTCTTGGGGAATGGGGGCAAACATTTTAGGAGTGAGTTATCCAGCCCAAAATTCCCTCCCTGATCCATGAACTCTGGAAAGGACAGAACCCTTGCCGTGCCTTGGTCGCTGATTCGGAGCATATGCCGCATCCGTCAGGACAGCACTTCCGATTCATTCGAGGTTGTCTTCTAGATGAAGACAAATGAGTCCCATTGGACCATGTCACCGACCCATAAAGCCTGATGATTCTAGTGATCGGAGTGCGTGGCAAGACCAGTGAATCTCATGCTCCCATGCTCTGCTGCCAATTTCTTTTGCTGACAAATGAGGTGTCTGGTCAGAAGCAGTGCAGTTTAGACAACCGTGATTGTGAATAAGACATTCAGTAAACCCACCAAGGATGTTTCAGGCAAAAGCACAGCAGGCAGAGAACGCAAACCCAGAGCTAGAAAAAATGCCTGTTCCAGTGAGGACAAATCTATGCTGCCTCCCTAATGAAAGGAATTCAGTGTAATCACCCTGCCACTCGATGGCCAACTGGTCCCCTCATGGTGACCAGGTACTGTACTGAAGGCTCAGAGCCACTTCTGTGGGAAGGTGCGTGCTCAGTTGTGATGGGAAGACCCAAGCAGAGACATTCAATAGACACTAATAGACACTCAATAGCCTCCCTGTTCTTCGTCCTTAGCAACAGAACCCTGATTTTATTCAGGTCATCGATATAACCAGCCAAAAGGAAACATTTTCCAGCTTTTTTGCTACTAGTTGAGTCTACATAATTAAGTCTAGCCAGTGAAGTGTAAGTGGAGGGCCCCCTTTCAACCCTTCCAGCATTATCCCCTCCTCCTGCTGGAGATGAGCCTGTGAAGGCCAAAGCTCCAGTAGCCACCCTGGACCTTGAGATGAAGTTGAAGATGGAATCTGTAGCTAAAACGGTGGAAACTGGGTCTCTGGGGACTGTGTGGAGTCACTATACCAGCCCCAGACTGAAAGAGAAACAAAACTACATCTTATTTAAGCCACTATTATTTGGAGTTTTCTACAAGTCAAACCTAATTCTAACTGATATGTATAGTAAATAAGATGCCAGGAAAAAAGTCCAAAAAATAGAAATATTTCATCTTATTGGGTATAATGCACACTATTCAGGTGACAGGTACATTAAAGACCTACACTTTTCCACTATGCAATTCGGTCATGTAACCAAAAAACCACTTATATCCCCAAATCTATCTAAATAAAAACAAAAAGAAAAGAAAAAAAACCCCACAAATATAGCAAAAATCATAATAAGTATAAACAGATTGAAGTATCTGATCAAAACAGAGATTTTCAGAAGAGATTTTTTTTTTAAAGCCAGTAATATGTCATTTATAACAGACTCACAACAAAGGACAAAAAAACAAAGCAAGGATTCTTATGTTAGGGCTTGTGGAGTCTATGAACTTGGAAGGAAAAAAAATATGCCTTCATTTTTACTAAGTGCTAGCCAAAATTTAGCCTTCGTGTCACTTATAAATGTAGATAACAAATCACAGTAATACTAGCAATATCTGTAATTTTGACACTGATATTAATAATATTTTCATATTACTCTATTGCATCATCACAAAATATCGTCTTTGTTGTTGTTGTTTGAGACAGGGTCTTGCCTGTTGCCTGGGCTAGATACAGTGGTGTCATCATAGCTCACTACAACCTCAAACTCCTGGGCTCAAGCAATCTTCCAGCCTCAACCTCCCAAGTAGCCAGGACTACAGGTGTGTGCCACCACACTTGGCCCCAAAATATCTTTTACTCCTATTACTACTTCAAAATCACAATAATTATTAGGCCTACTGTTAAATATTGTTATTGAATGCATTAATTAAAAGGTACATACAATATAATATCACAAATATTTTAACTATTCTGATAAACTATTCCAATATAATTCATTTTCTTTATAATTCTAAACATTTAAAAACATTATTTTAAAGGGGTTTCATTATTGAAAAGAGGTTCACAGTCCTCACCAGACTGCCAAAAGAATCTATGGTACAGTAAAGGTTAAGGACTCCTAAATAAAGGGATTCCTATACTATTAACATTAATACCAGAAAAACAAAAAGATATAAGATTTTATTTAAAAGCATGAGAGGCCAGGTGTGCTGGCTCACGCCTGAAATACTAGCACTCTGGGAGGCTAAGGCAGGAGGATTGCTTGAGGTCAGGAGTTTGAGATCAGTCTGACCAAGACTCCATTTCTACATAAAATAGAAAAATTGGCCAGGCGTGGTGGTGCATGCCTGTAGTCCCAACTACTTGGGAGGCTGAAGCAGGAAGATCGCTTCAGTCCAGGAGTTTGAGGTTTGTAGTGAGCTATGATGATGCCACTGCACTCTGGCTGAGGCGACAGAGTAAGACTCTGTCTCAAAAAAAATTTTTTTTAATTAAAAAAATAAAAGCATGCGAAACAGAGAGGACATTGTATACAAATAAAGGAAACAATAAGTTAAGAAGATATAATGATCATAAATATATATATGCACTTAACAATATAGCTTCAAAAAATATAAAGCAACAACTGATAGGAATACATGGAAAATATATATAAATGAATAGTTCCAGTTAAATATTTTAACAAACCTTTCCCAGAAACTGATAGCTCAGTTAGACACACATAAGATATAGTTTTTGAAGATCACAATTAATAAGTTTCAGACATCATATAGAACTTCATGATGCCCAGCAAACCTAAAACATATAAATGTTCTTGCACCTATAGAACATTCACAAAGATCAACCACGTGCTAAGTAACAAAGACTGATATAGCCAAGATTTCAAAGATAATAATAGAATATCATATGTAACTTCATGCCAACAATTTTTAAAATTTAGATGAAATGGATGAATTCTAAAAAATTAAGCACAACTGGTTTAATAAAAT
This sequence comes from Mirza zaza, assembly GCA_008750895.1. Classification (NCBI taxonomy): domain Eukaryota; kingdom Metazoa; phylum Chordata; class Mammalia; order Primates; family Cheirogaleidae; genus Mirza; species Mirza zaza. Next base: position 8,038 of record VSMD01110005.1, read on the forward strand.
GGAATCAAGAAAAACAGAAAACCTGAACAGCCTTACAATTCTTAAAGAAATTAAAGTGATAGTTTAGATTTTTTTTCTTAAAAGAAAACACCAGCCTCAGGATGGTTTTTTGAGAAACTTCTACCAAAATGTCAAGGAACAGACTATTCCAGCCCTATACAAATTCCTCTAGGGTTTTTAGAGAAAATTGTAAAGATGATTCTAAAATTTATATAGAATAGCAAAAGCCCAAGGGGGGGGAACTGTAATAATAAAGACAGATGTTGTATACATACAGGAATGAACAAATTCACCAATGGAACATAACAGAGAGTGCAAAACCATTCTCACTCATATATAGAAATTTGAAATTTATCATAGCTGGCATCGTGTTACTCTGGGGAAAGGAGTGTATGTTCAATTAGTGGTGCTGGAATAATTGGCTATCCATATGGAAAACGATTAACTTGGATCCCTGCCTCATACTGGAATTAATAACAATTAATTCCAGGTAAAAGAAAAACTTGAAAGTAAAAGGTAGAACTTTAAATCTTTTCAAAAGACATCTTCATTCAAATCCTCTCATAGATTCATATGAGCGTTTCCCTGTTTACCTAGGGCTGGGGTCACCGAATCTCGGGATAAACACATAGCTAATTTCCTAGAGTCCAGCTCCATTGCTCCCCAGAAGGTTGTGCCAGTATGAAATCCCAGCAGCAGTGCAGGAGGGTTCCAGTCTCCCCTCATCATTGCCAACACTTATCATCAGCCAACTTTTTTCTTTTTGCCGATCTGATGAGTGTAAAGCGATTATCTCATTGTCTTTGTTTCATTTCTGTGAATATCAAGGAGACTGAGCAAATACTTCCTGGCCATTTTAGTTTCCCCTTCTGCAAACTGCCTGTCCATATTCTCTGTCCATCTCCCTATAGGGTTTCCTGCTTTTTTCTTGTTAATTTGCTATGAGTTCCTTACATAGTCACTATATTAATTATTTGCAATGATTCCAGCCATTGAAGAGATTCTTTCTTTTTCTTTTTTTCAGTTTTTTCAAACTTCTACCAGCTTTGTCTATGAAGTCCTTAATTAACAAAATATCTTAATTTTCGTGTGGTCAAAGTTGAAGACTTGAAAGTTTGTAGAGAAGTTTTTTCCATCCTCATCTCTTCTGTGAAATAGCTGTTCAAGTCTTTTGCCTACTTTTCTATTGGGATGCTTCTCTTTTTCTTACTGATTTCAGGAATTCTTGATAGATTATGGATCCTAATCCATCCAGGGAATGTTAACTCCCTGACATTTCTGGCCTACCCTGTGCGTGGGCTGAGCACACTGCTACGCCCAGGGAATGCTTGTATGGCCATGAACTATCCATTAGAGCTGGAGGTGACCTGCAGGGTAGCTAAGGGGGTACAGGTGAGGCACGGACAGTATTTGCTATACCCACCTGGTCCAGTATGAACATTCACCCATCATTTAAGATGTCTTTTAGCCTCCTGCCATCTGGGAAGATGTCCTCAGTCTACCTACCCCACCACTTCCTCCAGACAATTACTTATTCATTATTGCTAGGGGACCCATACATAATGTTTTATCATGTTTTATACCTGTCTGTTGGCTTGTCTGTTTCCTTCACTAGAGTGTGAGATCCTCACAGACAGATACCAAGTCTCAATCACCTCTGATTCTCTAGGACCCAGGTCAGGGCCTGACATACAATCATCATCATAACGTGAGCTAACACTTATTGAGCACTTGTCATGTACCAATCACCATGCTAAGAGCTTTATGTATATCATCTCATTTGATTTTTATAACAATCCTAGGAAGTAGTATATTACTCTAAGAGCCATGGAATTAACAGAAACAAAACTCAAACAAGTTTAAGATAGAAGTAAATGTATTGGCTCAATTCAAGGAAAATCTAGAAGCATGCCTTCAGGCATGGCTGGATCCAGACACTCAAGGTTCTTTCCCTCCATCCCTCAGCTGTTTCTCTCCACCTGGCTTCACTGAGCAAATAAGCTCTCTGTACCCAGAGGGAGGCCAGCTCTCAGCAATAGTCACATCTTCTTAACTTAGCAACTACAATGGGAAAAACCAACATTCCCACGGACTCAGCCGAAAATTGAGACCTCAACTGCCCATACCTGTTAATGTGGTAGAAGCACAATGATTGGCAGCCCACCAAGAAGTCTTCCCTAAAAGAACCAAAATGAAAGAAATAGGAAACCTTCTTAAGTAGGATAAAGCTCTGGTCACTATGGGGTGGAGGGTACTAATGTCATCTCATTGTAAATGAGGAAGGAGGGTCATGGACTGATGAGGTAACTTGCCTAGGGACACAACAGGCAATAAGTGGCAGAAAAAGGATTTAAACTGATTGGTTTGATGCCGAGACCTGCAGCCCTTATCAGTCCATTATACCAGCTCCCCGTGAGCTCTGGTTTTTCTATTTAATTTTAATTTTATTTATTTCTTTATTTCAGAGACAAAGTATCACTCTGTTGACTAGGCCGGAATACAGTGGTGCAGTCACAGCTCACTGCAGCCTCGAACTCCTGGGCTCACACAATCCTCCTGCCTGAGCCTCCCATGTAGCTGGGACTATAGGTGTGAGATACCCAGCTATTTTTTGTAGACATGGGGTCTTGCTATGTTGCCCAGGCTGGTCTCAAACTCCTGACCTCAAGCCTCAAGCAATCCTCCCGCCTCAGTCTCGCAAAGTGCTGGGATTATAGGCATGAGGCACTGCACCTGGCTTCCCCGTGAGTTCTGGAATCAGTGGGGAGAGTCCAGGATTCAGATGACAAACAAACTCAGGTTTGAGATCCATTTCTAAGACTGTGATCTCTATAAGCTCAAATGTCCTCCTCAGTAAAATATGGGCAACGATAGTATCTATCTTATGGTGAGGATTAAATGAAATAATTCAAACAATGCACTTAATTTTAGCACTGGGCCTGGCACACGGAAAGAGCCAAATAAATGTTAACCACTCTCATGAGCAACTGTTTGTTGAATGAGTGAGTGAGTGAATGGTACCTGGACTCTAACACAGAGGGTGGTTCCCCTCACAGAGGGAGAGCCTGGGGGTGGGGCTTGGGGAGGGCTTTGGTCCTTGATAATCTCTGGCACCACCCAAAACACTCCTTGGATATTTGTATTCTTTAAGCTGGGCAATTAACTTTTCTTAATTTTATGCAAAGCATGTTTAGAAAATGCTGTTAATATATTGATGTGTAACTTGGCTCTGAGAGAGTTTCCAACTCACTTTCTCCCTCCATCTAGAAGCTCCTTCCGTCAGGAATTCTAGAGCCACCACTGGCTCCCAAGCTCCTTACAGCTGGGTTGGCGACGGCCCTGTTTATGAGCGCGTGCAGGTAAGGAGCTTTGAAGGTGCCAAGGGTCATAATTAGCCCTGGAGGTCATCCAAGTTCTTCGGTCCCAGTGGAGTCAAGGAGTCCAGAAGTCCAGTGCCGGGCCTGGGCAGGGCTGGGCGGGGTGGATGAGACAGGGCAGGGGACAGGAATGGGACTCCGTACTGAGGTCTCTGATGGGCCTGGCAGGCCAGCAGGGCACCATAACCCTTTCCCCAGTTATAATTATGACCCCATAAACCTTTAGAATGATTCCCATGTCGAGTGGGCAAACGTTGTCCTGAGACATCCTTTGCTTTCTCTTAGATCCAGGAAACAGCTCCAGATGCCAAAGGTATAGATCCAGGAGGAAAGTGCCTCTGGGTGCAGGGCCCTCCGCCCGGGAGAAAAGAACAAGCTGCTTCTCTGAGGGGCCGTGGAGAGGCGAGGGAATCCAGAAGGGAGAAGGAAGGGAAAGGAGGCAAACTTTGCCCAGTGCCACAGTGGCCCGGCTGGGTGTTGACTGGTGTCTTTGTGGCTGAGAGCTCCAGGTCTGGGACACACAGATGCTGGGCTGCAAAGCTCAGAGACATGAGATGCTGCCTCGATTTCCCCTCCCTTCACCTTCCCTATTGGGGGTTCACAATGCCCCAGATATAACCAGGTCCCCAGGTAGTATGCGCTGCAAGAGATGGGAGAGACAAAGACACGGACACAAAAGTAAGGTGAGGGTGTGGGGAGGTCAGGGGACCACCAGCATTCCCGTGAGCTGGGTGGCACTGACTGAAATCTAGCACCTGTTTTTATTCTCTTTTTCATGCTATAGATTATAATGATTCCATGTGAAAAGCTCAGGGGTTACAATGTGTAGAAGTTTCAAGTCTCCCCTAATAGTCACGAGATGTCTTAGCTAATTATTCTTTTTTTTATTTCAGCATATTATGGGAGTACAAATTTTAAGGTTTCAAATAATGCTCTTGCCCACCCTCCTCCCACAAGTCTGAGCTTCAAGTGTGACCATCCCCCAGACGGTGCACATCTCACTCATTATGTATGCATATACCCACTCCCTCCTCCCCCCTCCCACCTGCCCAAAACCCAATTAATATAGTTTCTATGTGTCCACTTAGGTGCTGATCAGTTAATACCAGTTTCCTGGTGAGTATATGTAGTGCTTATTTTTCCATTCTTGGGATACTTCACTTAGTATTATGGGTTCCGGCTCTATCCAGGAAAATACAAGATGTGCTATATCACTGTTGTTTCTTAGAGCTGAGTAGTACTCCATGGTATACAAATACCACATTTTATTAATCCACTCATGAATTGATGGGCACTTGGGTTGTTTCCACAGCTTTGCAATTGTGAATTGTGCTGCTATAAACATTCAAGTGCAGGTGTCTTTTTTGTAGATTGTCATTGGATCTTTTGGGTAGATGCAAAGGCAATCACAGCAGCAACAAAAATAAATAAATGGGACATGATCAAACTAAAAAGCTTCTGCACAGCCAAAGAAACAGTCATGAAAGCAAACAGACAACCTACAGAATGGGAGAAAATTTTTGCATCCTACACATCTGATAAGGGGCGGATAACTAGAATCTACTTAGAATTCATGAAAATCAGCAAGAAAAATCAAACAACCCTATCAAAAAGTGAGCAAAGGACATGAACAGAAACTTTTCTAAAGAAGACAGAATAATGGCTAACGAATATATGAAAAACTGTTCAACATCTCTAATCATCGTGGAAATCCAAATCAAAACCACAATGAGATATCATTTATTTCCAGTAAGAATGGCCTTTATCAAAAAGTCCCAAAACAATAGATGTTGGCGTGGATGCGGAGAGAGAGGAACACTCCTACACTGCTGGTGGGACTGCAAACTAGTTCAACCTCTGTGGAAAGCAATATGGAGATGCCTTGAAGTGATACAAGTAGATCTACCATTCGATCCAGCAATCCCATTACTGGGCATCCACCCATTAGCTAATTACTCTTTTATCTATAAAACAGGAACACATAGCTCGTTATTAAGCACACCTACGCCTTAAGGTATGTACAGACAGTATCTCTGAACTCAGCAGCTGTAGCCCATTCGATTGAGGGACAAAGACATTAGCACTTCTTATTGGGAGGTGAGCTTCCCATTAGCTGAGGCGTTCTACCGAAAAAGGGGAGGGAATGAACCCAACCTGGTGTTTTTTAAGAATTGGAGCCTGGTGTCCCTGGCTGACATTTTGCAATCTTCCTCTACAGCCGTGGGTGGCTTTCATGTCAAGCCACTCCGTGGCTTTTTAGGCATGAGGCCTCTCGGGCTTTAAGGTGGGAGTCTGCTGTGCTGTACTCCCAGATCACTGAATGTCCCCCAACGAGGCAGTTACCTTCTGCCCTCATCTCCGGCTCCTGCTCAGGCAGCATTCCTTCACCTCCTCTCCTTCCACGGCCTCAGAAATGGGGTCCCCAAGCCCCGGTGGTCTTATCCCCATCACTTCCCAAGCCCTCAGAGAAGCTGCTGATTCACTCCCGCTTGCCAAGGTCTGGGAACCTTTGGATGCCTCTGGCCACTCTAGCTGCAGCTCTGTCCAATATGATCTTGGTCAAATCACTTAATGACAATAACCCAGTTTGCATGGCGTCACAAAGGGTGCTCACATCGTCAGGTCACCAGACCCTCCATTCTAAAGGTTTTGGGGCCAAGTATAATTATAACTGGGAAAAGAATTACAGCGCCCTGCTGTACATACATTAGCTCATCCAATCCTCACAACTCTGTAAGTTGAGATATTGTTAGTGCACCCATTTTAAAGATGAGGAAACTAAGGCTTAGAGAGAAGGTGTCACCTTCCCAATGTCACAAGGCTAATAAACAGCAGAACTGGAATTCAAACCAGGGTCTCCAAAGAGAGCTCCAAAGCTCAAGGAACTAGAACAGGGATTACCACTAGCCCCACTGGAGAGATGAGGAAACTGCGGCTCAGGGAGGTCACATGGAGCCAGGATGCAAACCTGTTTCTCTTACCACCAACCCAATGTCCATTTTTGCCAATTAAAAAAATGAGGGGGCCTGAGAAGATAATCTCAAACATTTCCTCCAGCTAAGATACTTTTTAATTTGGGGTTGGGGTGGAGAGAATTTGGAAGGAAGGCGAGTGAAAAATAAAGAAGCTCCTCAGTCTTATTGCAGCTTGTTCACACCTCCTGACTCGGGATGACAAGTGGCTGCACCAGCCCTGCCCTTTCAGCCTCATCCCTTCCCTCAGTGAAGGAGAGAAAAAGTCATACCCCAAACTGAGGGCTGTCAACCCTTGGAGCCTTGGCCTCTAAAATATCACATCGACTCACCCAGTAGCTTCTTTCTCAAGGAGTATGTGTCTACAGCCACCCCCTACAGAGTGGCACCCACCCTCTGACCCACTCATACTGACCAGGCCTTCACCCACTCACTCCTCAGTGTGTCAGCAGTGAGTAGCCACTAAGGGAGAGTGTGGACTATATGTCGCAGCCTTCCACACTGGCACCGTCTAACCCAGACCACGGGAGGTTTGGCCCATGCCCAGCCCTGCCAGCATCCTGAAAGCTGTGCACAGGGGTTAGGGGGGGAGCCTGCGGTCTCACTGCATGGACACACCCTGGGGGAGGAGCAACTGTGGATGTGTCACACAGGGGCCCAGCCCAGACTGCCTCCGAGCTCCTGTTTACACTGCTCCGGTGTGCCCGGTGTGCCTGCTGCCGGCTGCCCCAGGGACCAGGGACCAACATGGCCCCCAAGCGTCCTGCCTGCACCCTGGACGCCGAGGACATCAAACAGCTGCTGCTCTCCTCCCAGGAGGCCAAGAAGTTAGCCTACTGCCCCTACAGCCGCTTTCCCGTGGGGGCGGCCCTGCTCACCAGCGACGGCAAGGTCTTCTCAGGTAAGCTCGGCCCTGGCATCCTGCTCCCCAGCAGCCTGTGCTGGGGGCCAGAGGAGCACGGGCAGGAAGCGCACAGAGGCACAGACAGCAGCTCTGTCACCTCCTCCCTGGGCCTCCAGGCTATGACACTCCTACTCTGCCAGAGCTCTGAAAACTCATCTACTGCTCAAATCAAACTCATCTGCTGCTCAAATCAAACTCATCTGCTGCTTAAATCAAACTCATCTGCTGCTTAAATCAGGGGAGGACTGCAATGAGGAAGTTTGAAGGGAAAGCCGTAAATCAATAACCTCCACAGCCCTGGAGTGCTGGGAGGGAGAGGGTTAATGCGTTCCACGCCTCCCCTCGCCTGGCACCTTGCTTAGGCTTCCTCCCCTCCCACCCACTGACCTCCCTGTTAAGTTCCTTTTTAGATGAAGAAAACTGAGACCCAGAGGTGACAGGACTTGCCTGAGGTCACACTCAGGCACTGATGGTGAAACCCAGGAGCACTGGGGTCCCCAAAGCTCTGCTCTCTTCCCTCCACCCGCCTTGCTGGTGGATGGCCTGAGGAGAAAGCAGGGACCCCGGGTGCCGCACAGAGGGTCCCGCCGCTCCCTATGAGCGGTAACTGGTAAATCCCAATTTGGGTCTCTCCTTCTGGGACCCCCGTGGAGCCCAGGGCACAAGCCTTGAGGTCATCTTCCAACTCCCTACCCTTAGGCCGCCTACCCTTAGCCCTCTCCTGGGTGGTCGCAGTACAAACAGAAAAATTCCACGCATCTCTCTCCAGGGCAGGTGGTCGGTTGTAGGAAAGAGTGGGGCATTCAAACTGCGTAGGGAACCCTGAGGGACCAGCTGAGAAGCTGCCTGGCTTGGCTTCTGCCTGAGACTGATCAGGCACAGAATAAGGGACACGGGTTCCAAGAACGCCTTCCAAGCCAGCAGCTGGAGCAGAGGCACAGGAAGGGAGGGGCTCCTGTGAGACGGTGGAGGCAGAGGGGAGGCAGGAGGGGAGAAGCAGGGGGCAGTGAAGGCCCTGGAGTCAAGGGGGGAGGTGGCAGCACCGAAGGAGATGCCGGTATGCAGGGAGAAAGTCCTCTAGGTCAGAAGAAGAGGCTAGAGAAGTAGAAGCGAGAAGTAACATGTGACAGGTAGACCGGAGAAGCGGATGTTTAGCAAGTTCAAACAAGGTCTGGACATTGGGAACTTCAGAGCATTTGCCAAGTTGGCAACAATAGAGATCACGCTACAGGATGGTGCTATTATTAAGAGATCCCTTCCCGGGCCAGACCTCCTGGTCGCCTAACTTATAGTGTGGCCAGGCCGTATTGCAACAGGAGACTAAGCGTTTAGGGCAGCAGTCAGTGAGTTCCAAAGTTTTCAAATTCTAAAGGAGACAGCCCGGCGAGGAGTCCTTAGGTGGAGCCAATTGGCCGTTGCCCGTGCTGACAACTAGGAGAAAGAAAAGGATGTTTCTAGGGATGGGCGCATGTTGCGAGAAGTCCAAGAGGGCGTCCCCAGCTCAGATGACTGTTGAAGGTCTGATCAGACATCAGGCATCCTGGAAATCAGAGTCAGACCCAAACCTAGTGATCTGGCCAGAAAACAGGCATCTGACTCAGATTGTGACCCCATAGCCAGGTGTCCCTGGGTCTGGGTGAAGATGGATGGGGGCAGTGCCCTCCCTGGGACACAGTGATTAGGAAGTGACCCTCCATGCCACCCTCCCGAGTGGTAGACCCAGCGCTGGGTTTCCCTTGACCAGTCAAACCAAAAGCCACCACTCTCCACCTTGTGCATGTGACCATCCCCCAAGTTTCCAGAGACCAGGTGACTCAGACCAGGAGACTCAGCAAATTCCGAACGATACTGGAGGCACCGAGAGGGGTGTCCCAGGGGTTGCAGAGGACGGAGCAGTTTGAAGACTGAAGTGGCTCCCATCCAGAGGTAGAAAAATGAGAGGATGAGACAGTCCCCTCATGGGGGGAGAAAAATGACTTCTCCCCATGTGGAGGCAGAGAAGTGACTCAGTTTTAGGCCCCTGAGGGCCACCAGATGTTAGGGTGGAGAGCTAGTGCAGGCAGGTTTGAGAAAGATTTCTGCAGACAGCAAAGACTAGGATAGGGAGAAGAGGTTTATTTATTTGTCCCTGGAGTGGGGGGGGGGGTAGACCTGCACAGAGGTGGAAAAGGAAGAATGCTCCTGGAAAACCAGCTATTGAGGTTTTTTAAAGGGGGTTGTAGATGGGTAGGTGCAATCGAGGAACTGCTGCATCAGCTCCTTCCTTTCTTCTTGGCGGCAGGTAGATAAACACTGTGAGGATGTCAAAGTCCAAGCGTCCTGCCTTTCCTTGGAAAAGGGATTATGGCAGGAGATGTGACTCTGTCCTCGAGATGTGGCTGAGGTCTGGAGCGCGCACCCTGCTGCTCGATCAGGAACTCTTTAGACTGCAGAAAAGCAGATTCTCAACAAACTATTTTGAAAGAGAGAGATTGACATCTCTTTCCCTTTTATTCAGATCCTTTCAGACCGAACTCCTGCAGGTGCCTGTGAGTGAGAGAACTCACAGGAGGGATCTCTAACTGTTCCTGGGGAGATGGTGAGATTAGGTATCTTCCTGTTATCTTTGCAAGGCCACCCCTTTCATCCCTAAGGGAGGCCGGCTGGCCAAAGTCCCACCCGGGCCCTGCACACAGCTCTAAGCGCAGGGCCTCACAGAGCCCCACAGCCCTCTTCCCCCGGTCCAGACGTGGTCGTGCTGGTCTAGTGGCCTGTAAAAATAATGATCTACGCCCTCCCCCCTTCACATCCCTCCTGTAGGGTACAACGGTGGGGTAGGAAGGGGGACGACAGTAAAATCTGCCTTTAGGAAAAAGGAAGAGCAGGGGACCCACGGCAGTCCCCGCGCGCTGGGCAGGAGGTGCGAGGGGTCCCTGTCCCGGCTTACGCTCCTCGCCTTCCTGTTCTGGGGCCGCGCTGTCCACTGTCCTCTGAGAGTCTCTTCCTGACGCTTGTTATCCTCGGTGGGGCCCCACCTCTACAGCGGGTGCTGGCGAGAATGCCCTCCTGGGGGCACAGTCTCTCAGTGCATGTTTGCTGGAGTTTGGGGGCCCACGGGTTTCTCTAGAGATTGAACAACTGCAGGCTTTCACAGGCCAGACTTGTGGCTTCCTGGGCTATCCGATTCTGTCAAAAACTTAAAAGCCTCCTGAGCCCTCTGCTTCCAGTCACTTCCATACAGGAGTGCCCAGGGGGCCCAGAGATCCTTCTGGGCACCATTCTTTTTTCTTTTCTTTTTTTTTTTTTTTGAGACAGAGCCTCGCTTTGTTGCCCAGGCTAGAGTGAGTGCCGTGGCATCAGCCTAGCTCACAGCAACCTCAAACTCCTGGGCTCAAGCGATCCTCCTGCCTCAGCCTCCTGAGTAGCTGGGACTACAGGCATGCGCCACCATGCCTGGCTAATTTTTTCTATATGTATTAGTTGGCCAATTAATTTCTTTCTATTTATAGTAGAGACGGGGGTCTCGCTCTTGCTCAGGCTGGTTTCGAACTCCTGACCTCGAGCAATCCGCCCGCCTCGGCCTCCCAGAGTGCTAGGATTACAGGTGTGAGCCACCGCGCCCGTCCTGGGCACCATTCTTAAGCCTGCCAGCCCTCCTTCCCGCTAAGCGGCTCCCCTGCCCAGCCCCTCCCCGAGTCTCCAGGTTATCACACCCGGGAGCTTGGCAGAGTGGCCAACTAACGAGGGCCGCCAACTTTCCATCTCACCTCGTCTCTGTTCCTCAGCCCCACGCTGCCCAAGCACTAAGTCACCGTCACAATTTTTAGATTGTTTTCATTAAAGTTGCATCACACTTTCAGCACAAATTTCTGTATTAGTTAGCTATATAGGTTACACTGTTATGACCAAAAGATTGCAAAATACAGTGACTCAGACACGACAGAATTCTGGTTTTCTCTCACATTACAAGCCAAAGTGAGCAGTAGGCCCTGGGCAAATCGGCA
>VSMD01110006.1:0-71093 GCA_008750895.1 Mirza zaza
AAGGTACTAAATATACTTTTCTTAAAAGTAAGATCAGTTTTATTCTTTTTTTTTTTTTTTTTTGGAGTAGAGGTCTGGCTGTGTTGCCCAGGCTGGAGAGTGCAGTGGCTGTTCACAGGTGCGATCCTTGAACTCCTGCCCTCCAGCAGTCCTCCAGCCTCAGCCTCCTGAGTAGCTGGGATGACAGGTGCACGCCAGTTTTACTCTAACATTTGAAGACTGAGAATTTAAAGAGCAGTAGAAATTTTCCAGCTGCCTACAATCCCATGATACGACTTTCATTAATCAAAGAAAAAAACCTTTTTTAAGCACCTGGAAGATATAATAGAAGTATGAGACATGGCTCCTGACCTCCAAGGAACTCATTCTGGTGAAAAAGGCAAAACTCACACATAAAGGAGTAACTACGCAGGATACTGCGAGTACAAAATCAGCTGTGCCCGTCAGCGCCGGTGCTGTATTTATTCACCATTCCTTCCAAGCCCTTCACAGCGCTTCTGTGTTATCTCAGAAGGTGTGCCAGTGGAATTTAGAAGCAGGCACTGCTTTAACCGGGGCTTTGAGACCTGGGCAAGACTCGATGTGTCACAAATGGGGCCTCTTCCCTCCCAACACACTGGCATTACCATGAAATGGCCATGCATGCTGGGGGCTGGTTAGGGCTGAGAACATCATCACTCACCAAGTGTTTCCGACAAACAGAGAAAAACAGAGTCTCTTCCCAAGTTAAAAAAATATATATATATCCAACAGCACACACTCCATCCAGGCTAGCCACCTGGTGGGCTCCGTGCCTAGGATGCTCTCGACTTTCACACACAGGCACAGGTATGCCACTGAGTCACGTGAGCAAGCACTAACTCTACCCCTCTTCCTCCCAATCCAGAAAGCATCCAAATATGAGCGAGAGGAATGTTGTTACGGGGAAGACATGTGATGGATGACAAACTATTAATACTTAACACCACCCCTCCCAAGGGGTTGCCAGGTTAGAGCTGCTGCTCTTAGAGCAGGGACATCAACCTCTGTGTGCTTGTGAACGTCCAATGGAGAGGCTTTTCCTTCATATTTATGCCCCAGCTTTCCCTGCTCAGCCTCCCCGTGTGGTTTTTGTTTTGTTTGTTGTCTTTCCTTATTTTTGCCTACTGGGACTGTCCATCTGCAAAGACCCCTGTGTCTGGAAACAACCTCCCTCCCCTTTCCCCTGCACATTCTTTTACACACCCACCCCCACACCCTCAAGAGCAGTCCCTCACCTGCGCTAAACAGTACTGCCACGGTGGGGAGACAGGGGGTTCCAATCCAACTGAGGGAGTCTCGATCACAGCAGGAGTGGCATGGCGCTCCTCTACTCAGGGGACTCAAAAATGCATGAAGGGCTGGTTAACCACAGTGACCACTTGGGGACCGCTTGAACGTTAAGGCAGGGGCCACAGATGCCACACTTCCTGCAACGTGCAGGAGAAACCCCCCCCCCCCAACAAACCCCCTGAACTGTCCTGCCTAAAGTAGCAGCAGGGATGGGACCAAGAAAAATGAAGCCAACGCCCAGCAAAGAGCAGAGACTAGACACTTGGGGAAACACATCACAGGGGTGCAAATCTTTGGATTTAGGTCTCTATTCCTGAGGCCAGATCCACTTTTGCCTTTTCTGGGGCCGGTATTGAGAGCAAAGAAATTCCCCTTCTTCCACTTCATAAGGTTTATGCTGGGCTTCTGTCCCATGCAACAAGAGACCCGAAGACCCCTGCTCCATGGATTTACGTACTAGTGGTCACTGCAGCAAAGGACAATGCTAAACGCATTATGTAGAACCGCACAATGGGATGGTCCATAACCATTAAACACTCTCATTTCAAAGAAAATTCAATATGGAAAAACATTCAGATGTTAAGGAAAAAAGTGGCTTCTAAATGTACCTGCATCATTCTGCCAATTTTTATTTTAGATGTATGTTTGTATGCGTAGGAAAAAGTTACCAGAAATAAATCCAACATATTAAAAGTTGAATGGAAACAAACCCAAATTTAATTTTTATAATCTTTGAATGACAGGATAAGGAATTTTTACTTTCTGTTTTATACTTGAATTTTTTTCCTAATTCTGTTACAACAAATATGCTACGAAGCACTAAAATAAACAAACATACTTCATTATTTAAGGCTCGATTCAAATGCTATTTCTTCCAACTCTAGAATCCAATGTCTACCATCCTGAACATTTCTATCATTACTAGTAGCTTTTGCAAGTGCTTATCACATTTCACCTTTTTTTTGGAGGCAGGGTGTCACTCCATTGCCCAGGCTAGAGTGCAGTGGCATCTTCATAGCTCACAGCAACCTCAAACTCCTGAGCTCAAGCCATCCTCTTGCTTCAGCCTCTCAAGTAGCTGGGACCACAGGCACATGCCACCACATCCAGCTAACTTTTGTGGGGTTTTTTGTACAAAGATGTTCTCTATGTTGCCCAGGCTGGTCTCCTGGCCCCAAGTGATCCTTCTCCTCAGCCTCCCAAAGAGCTAGAATTACAGACATAAGCCACCTGAACTCAGGAATTGGAGACAAATCTCAGCAAGAGTGAGATCTTCCCCCTTCAACCCTCGTCTCTATTAAAAATAAAAAAAATTAGCCAGGTGTGGTGACACGCACCTCCCAGCTACTTAGGAGGCTGAAGCAGGAGGATCACTTGCGCCAGGAATTTGAGGTTGCAGTGAGCTATGACGACAACACTGTACTAACTAGCTGGGGCAATGGAGTGAGACTCTGTTTCAAAAGAAAAAAAGATTCATGTCCAGTAAATATTTGTTGACTTGCTAAACCTTCACATAAAGTGAAATAAAAATAAAACAGGAGTGAAAATGTAGATTGCTCTTCTCAGTTGTACATAATGGCAGTAGGAGAAGGGAAGAACTCAGACTTCTTTTTAAAAAACAATTCCATAAAAATATTTTTGCTCTATATTCTAATTTTTTCATCTGGATGCTTCATGTTCAATTTATTTACTTGAATTAATATTAAGGCTATTAAATCATTTACCTTTTCTTCACAAATTCACTCATATGTCTGTATCATTTAGGAAACCTCTGGTTTCCCCAAATCCTGTTGTTTTCAAAAGCTCACTCCACTTGCACCCCTCTTGGCCCCTGTTAGGATCTGGTGTCATAGAACTAAAGGCTCCAGGAGGATTATCAAGTAAGATATTAAATCCCTGATTAATAATGTCCCCACCAATCTCCTAAGCAATATTAAATGTGCAGATAAATGCCATTCTAGGTTGACAGAAATGGCTGGCACTTCCATCATTTTTACTTAAAGAATGATGGAATACTCTCAAGTATGTTCTGTAATCCAAGCTGCCCAATGGTCCATTCCAAGCAGATGCCCTGCAAGGCAAGCTTAAGAGGAGGTAAAATTTATATAGACTCAGTTGCATGATTCACACACATTATCAAATAGCTAAAGTCCTTATAAACAATTCATCTTACAGTGATTTGACACCACTAAGCCACTTTCCACATAATTAACAGGTTGAAGCCAGTTTTCTTATAGATAATGACAGATGAAAGAAAAAATCTTCCAATGAATGTATCAGTCATGATCCTTCAGATGGCAATAGCAGAAAACCCCAACTCAAACAGGATTAGAAAATAAGTAAATTTATTATTGAGTATCCCAAGCCAAATTAGCAATCAGTATACGAAGCTCCAGGTGCAGGAAGATCTATACGGCTCAATGATGCACTTACAGACCCTGGTTCCATCCTTCAGCTCTGGCATCCTCTTGCCTGGTTTGTCCCAAGGCTAGTCACAACAGGGCTGTTGTGATTCCAGCCATCCCATCTAGTCTTCAGGTCTCCATTCGACCCAGCAATAGCATTGTTGGGCATCTAACCAAAAGAGCATAAGACATTCTACTATAAAGACATCTGCACCCAAATGTTTATGGCAGCACAATTCACTATTGCAAGATCATGGGAACAACCCAAGTGTCCATCAATTCACGAGTGGGTAACTAAAATTTGGTATATGCTCACAATGGAATACTATTCAATTCTAAGAAATGACAGTGAGCTAGCACCGTTTATGCTACCCTGCATTAAGCTTAAACCCGTTATCCAAAGTGAGGTGACACAAGATCAAGAAAACGGGCTCCACATCTACTCGCCATCAAACTGGTACTGACTGATTAAAACTATGGTGCTCAAATGGTGGTAGTGCCCACCAGGGTTTGGGGGAGGGGGAGATACACATCTTAGGGTTGTGGGGAACATGGGGGGGGGAATACCTCTAAACCTTCCAAGGGAAAGGCAAAGATATACAATGTAACCCAAAGGAAAAAACAAACAAACAAACTTTTATAGGGTGGTGGGCAAATGGGAAGGGGGAGGAGGGGAAGAATTTACACTTACAAAATAGGTGCGATGGGCACGACCTGGGGGTAGGACACGCTTGATGTTTTGGTAAGGCGGGGGGCGGGGGGAGGAATGGCAGGGGCAATATATGTAACCCTAACAATATTTGTACCCCCATAATATGATAAAAAAATTAAAAAAAAATTAAAAAGAGTGCAGAAACATTCCCCAGAGTCCACTTCAAAGACCTCCCAGGTGCCAGAGGCTGTGGGGAAGGATTTTGCTCAACGGCAAATGGAACTTGAAGTCTGTGCTGCTACTGACCTGACAATAACAAGCGTGTGAGAGTATGAAGCTCGGAGCTGCAACCCACCATGAGCCGTGACAACTAATTAGGCTTCAGCAGTCTAATCGGCCACCAGGCAACAAGCCCAAAAAGCAACATGCTGAGGATGGCAGAGTGAATGGAAAGAAAGCACCTGGGTCCTTGATGACACTATGAGCTGACACAGGAGCTGGGAGCCCCCACCACTTATTAAAGCAACTCAACATTTGATGACTTAGATTGCTACTACACAGACATTCTGCCACTTGCAGATAAATGCACTCTTAAATGTTCCCTTGAGGTTTTAGGGAAAGGGCACTGATAACTTGCCCATCACAAACAAGGAAAATACATAAGGGTAGGTCTGTCTGGCTTCAATGTTTATACTCCCAACTCTATTACCTTCTATACCAT
Organism: Mirza zaza; assembly: GCA_008750895.1. NCBI lineage: Eukaryota > Metazoa > Chordata > Mammalia > Primates > Cheirogaleidae > Mirza > Mirza zaza. Next base: position 5,090 of record VSMD01110006.1, read on the forward strand.
TCTGGAACTTTCCTTATTCTAAAATGTCAGGGAGTGCTCACTTCACAAATATTAATTCAAGTCTACCTCGGAGTTGTGTATGTGCCACATTAACCTCTTTTTTTTTTTTTTTTTTTTTTTTGAGACAGAGTCTCAATTTATTGCCCAGGCTAGAGTGAGTGCCGTGGCGTCAGCCTAGCTCACAGCAACCTCAAACTCCTGGGCTCAAGCAATCCTGCTGCCTCAGCCTCCCAAGTAGCTGGGACTACAGGCATGCACCACCATGCCCGGCTAATTTTTTCTATATATACTAGTTGGCCAATTAATTTCTTTCTGTTTATAGTAGAGATGGGGTCTTGCTCTTGCTCAGGCTGGTCTCGAACTCCTGAGCTCAAACGATCCGCCCACCTCGGCCTCCCAGAGAGCTAGGATTACAGGCGTGAGCCACCGCGCCCAGCCTTAACCTCTTTTTAGAATCTTGCTTTTCCCCAGGGTCCCCATTCTTGATTGATTTCAAAAACATTTCTTTCCCATAATCCTGTGTGCCAAAGAACAAACACAACTCCATTTGGAGTTAAACATCTATTTGCCCCTATTTTCAAAAGAAGCAGGGAAATTCATTAAAGTCCTTTCTACTCAGTTTTAACTAGAAAAGTAAACTCCTCCACCATACTCAAGTAAATGAAGTATGACCTCTTGAACAGACCAATACTAGCCTGTGCCTTCCACATGAGAAATGTGCTATTCTCCCAACATTGCATAAATTCTCTGACCTTTAATAAATTCAACAGTCACACCATGTAAAATGTTTTCCTAATAACTTTTGTTTTTCAAAAGACACCACTAAAAATGAAAAGGTAAAGAACAGATTGAGGGAAAATATTCACATAGATCTAACAAAGGACTTGTATGCAGAACATAAAGAACTTCTGCAATGATTAGATGACATTAAAATGTGCAGTTTATTGCATGCCAAGTACGCTAATAAAGCTATATAAAACGGACAAACGTTAAAAAGAGAAACAATTTAATAGACATTCACAAAAGAAGATATACAAATAGTCAATAAGCACATGAAAAGATATCAGTCATTAGAGAAATACACAATAAAACCACAATGAGATACTACTACACAGCCATGAGAATGGCTAAAAAATCAAAGAGTGACAATTTCAAGTGTTGGCGAGAATTAGGGTAACTGGAAGTCTCATACATCCCTGGGGAATGTAAAATGGTGCAAACGCTTTCTTATAAACAGTTTATTATAAAGTTAACCACACATTTATTACAGGACCCAGCAAGAAGAATGAAAACACACCTCCACACAAAGACTTATTCACAGATGTTCTATAGCAGTTTTGTTCATGTTTGCCAAAACAGAAAACCTGAATGGCCAAAGGTGAATGGATAAATCATAGCTTGTCCAGACACTGAAACATTACTGAGCAATAGAAAGCAACAAACTGATAAGAGAATGGGAGAGAGACTACTGAGGAAGGGAGAAAAGGAAGAGGGGCAGAAGAAAGGTAGAGGAGAGAGAGGGAGAAAAGAAATGCCTAGACACGTTATAGTCAAACTGCAGAGCACCAAAGAATCTTAAAAGCAGCCAGAGGGAAAAGACGGACTTTTCACAAATAACAATTAGCCAGCAACAGCAAAGGGACCAGAACACAGATGATTAATACAGGAATACAGAACTGCATACACGGATAAGCCTATCATTCAAGAATAAAGAATCCTAGCACTCTGGGAGGCCGAGGCGGGCGAACAGCTCGAGGTCAGGAGTTCGAAACCAGCCTGAGCAAGAGCAAGACCCCGTCTCTACTATAAATAGAAAGAAATTAATTGACCAACTAATATATATAGAAAAAATTAGCCAGGCATGGTGGCGCATGCCTGTAGTCCCAGCTACTTGCGAGGCTGAAGCAGTAGGATTGCTTGAGCCCAGGAGTTTGAGGTTGCTGTGAGCTAGGCTGACGCCATGGCACGCACTCTAGCCTGGGCAACAAAGTGAGACTCTGTCTCAAAAAAAAAAAAAAGAAAGACATTTAAGGTGCAAAAAACTGAGGTTACCAACAGATGGTCACTAATGGAACTTCTAAAACTATATCTCAGGAAGAAGGAAAGCTTCCATGTAGAAAAAGAAATAGTGAGCACATTAAATCTACAGAGAGAAGAACCATATAAAACAGTGACAGTGTCAAATTGAAGGAAGGTTAAGAAATGAGGATATTTAAAAGAGCAGACACAAAAACAATAATGGTAGAACCTGGTAACAGGTGGTAGGATATCAGACTTGTTTTACATTCTTTTCCATGCTTTTATTATCTGATTTGTTTTAATCAGCCTGTCTTTTTACATTACCCAGCTTTAAGGATTAAGTTTAAATTACTAAATCGGAATCAAATAGAAACAAAATTAAATATCAAATTTTCAGATTCCCAGAACTGCAACCTACCAGTGCTAATAATATCAAGTTTCCCGTAAAAACTCCACAGACTAATTTGAAAGGACAGTGAGAGCTGGGTTTGCTTATTCACTCAACAAGGATTTACGAAGGGTTCACCATGTTCCAGGCCCTGTTATGAATGAACAAAAGCTGGAAGTCATCATAATGTTGGATGTATAAGCCTTCTCTTATAATAGATAATAAGATACCTTTATGGAAAGTATTTTGCCAGAAGTCTGCATGTAAAGTGAAGTTACTCTGGTGGTAAGGAATATTAGCATAATAGAGAATGAAAGGAAATCTAGTTTGGCCTGAGACACTTTTTTAAAAAATACATGCACAAATATGATATATTTGTTGAGTGACTCAACATATATCATATGAGTTTTACATATGATATTAATTCAGTGCAAATGATGAATTCCCACATTAATTGTGAATCTTGCAGTTTATCTATAAATTTCCATCCCACATCAAAATTCTGAGTTAAAAGTTTACAGGCGGCACTGAGCATGCACTCAGTTTCAGTCACACTGGATCAATATCAAAAGCTTAGAGCACCATATTTTAATAAGGTTTCGACTGTTCACTTTTGCCCAAAGTATCCACTGGGCAAAATGTTTTTAAGCAACTCATACCAGGGCAAGGGCATCCTACCAAAGGTCAGTGTTTCCAATCTGAAATAAATATTTTGCGGGGCTTCCTGATTTTAAAAAAAGGCTGCATTTGGCATGAAGGGACTGGACAAATCAGTATGTCAGGTAATCTGAATGGAAACTGTTTAGCTCCGATTTTCTTGGCCACGTGGATGTGGTAAACGAAGCACCAGGCAGAAAGAGGGCAATAAGGAGTCCATCCACCCCATCCTATTCAATACCAAGGCATGGAGAACCCTCCTTTCAAAGAAAAGCACCAAACAATAGAAGAGCACATGGAAAGTTAAAATCCCACTCCCACCCCTCCCAGGCAAACGTAAACAATACAGGGAGGAATACTGTTCCCGATGGCGGAAAGACTCTAGCAACTGCATTATAGGATTATATGGGCGACTCTTCTCTATACCACCTTCAATCGGTGAGGAAAATGCATTTCCCAAAAATACTAAGCAGTTCTCTGCAATAAGCAAAGCTAGTTACACAGGGTTTGTTTAAAATGCCCAGTTCACTGTGCTAGCAAAACATTAGGCAAGTACAGTACCTACAAATCCATATTTCCCTTATCCTCTGGGAAAATCATGATGCCATTTCTCCTGAGCTATTCAGCATGCAAAAAACAGGATCTTGTCTTTTTGCTAGTGTTCTCTACCCCCTCCAGGGTGGAAAAAGTTCTTTCTTGATGTTTATCGTAAGCATTCTCATAAACATATATCATTTTCCAAATGAGTTAAATTCTTATGTGTTTAATGAGTGTGAGCTCCACTTTTTAAAAAACTAACCCTTTCAATACTATGAAATATATTTAATTCCTATCTTTTACAAAATCATTTCCCTGAATAGTTTTTGAAAAGCAAAACAAAACCCTTCATCCAGATTCCTTGCAGTCTCAGGATAATTTTGAGATAACTTCAATAACCCAGTAAGAAAGTTGTCTAGGATAATTATTTTTAAATCTCCTTTGGTAAGTTTGGTTATACAGAGTAACATTAAAATTCTATTATGACGGAAGGAATAAATCCACCCCTATATGCCAATGTGAAAAAGGGCTAAGTTCAAAAGGATCCCCACAATGACAGAACTCCTTCTAAATGAAGCACCACAGCCCCAAACTCAGAGAGGTGCACGATAGATTCTGTGTCCCCATGTGGGCCCAGTTTCTCGGGCACATAAAAAAACAAGTAAGAGATTCGGGGAGGCATTGGGCTAGGAAGGCATCAACTCACTATCTCCAACAATTTCCTCAGTTAAACCAGCCACTGCCCAATAATGCTTCTATTTATTTTACCCAGAAGCAGATCTATTAGCCAGACGTTCTAAAAACACAAACGTTTCGTTGTGCTTGGAGTAACTCCAATATTGATGCCTTGCTGCAGAACGATGCTGCAGGAATATAAAGTGAGCCATGTGGTAGCTGTGCCCACATATGAAGCTCATTGTCAGAAACTGTCATATCCTGGAGACCGACCCATCAGAGGGGCTGAGGGTAAACCCCCAGCAAGAGCGCTGTGGAATGAAGGGAGAGAGCCAAAGACGGGGAGACTTCACCAGGGCCCCGCCTCATCCCAGCCACCGAGACAATTTTGAAGCCAACTCTCCCTGAAGCTTTCAGGACCAAAAAGACCTTTCTTTCTTCTCCCCTAGTTCAGACTGAATAAGAAAAAGCAAGACAATGCTGGAGGATGTTCTCAAATGGCCTGGCAAGTCACCACGTGCAAGGCACACCAAACACAACCCAATGCTAGGCCAGGGTTTGCCTCAGAAGATGCCGCCTGACGGATGCAGGAGTGGGGGCCCCGGGGGAGGGGGGCGACACTCATTGCCAGAGCCAGGGCTGAGCCTGTCAAACCTGGGAAACTGACAAGGAAAACAGCCTTAACGACGACAATAAAATGAAACTGCCAGAGGCCACCGGTGCCCCCCAGAGTGAGGGAGAGGGGCAGGCAAAGACTGCTAAACTGTTCCAGATGAGACGCAATCTCTCCCACACCTCAACTGGCTGCTCCGACACGAGGGTCCCCGGTTCTCTGTGAGCCTCGGCCCCCTCCTTTCTGGGGGACCCGGCTCAATCCCCAACAGCCGCTGGTCTCCGACTGCCACGGAGGAAATCCAGACTCGTCACAGAGAACTCGGCTCTCTCCCTCTCTCCCTCACACACACACTCTCTCAGGGGTCCGAGCCAGATCACACAGCTAAAGTTTCCGGAACTTAAATCGTAAAACCACAATCAGAAGTTGTGTTGAAATGCTAACCACAAAAAAAAAAAAAATCCTTTGCTTTTAGAAGAAAAAGAAAAGAAAAAAAAAAAAAAAGCACCCAAACTTTGCCCTCCATTAAGGCAAGCGGGAAAGAGAGACAAATCTAACTCGGGCAGAGGGTGTGTTCCTCTTTGTCACCCGCCGGGAGCCGCGCGCGGCGCGTGGGCGAGCTGCAGGCGCTCGGCGGCGCCGCGGCATCCGAGCCAGCGGCCACCTCCCCGGCCCGCCACCGGCCTCGAGGGCCGAGACTGCGGCCGCAGGTCCGGAAGCGGCGTCCGGCGATGTCACCCGGCAGGGTGGGACGGGAGGAAGAGGGGGAGGGGCGCCCGGGGTGGGGGCGGCGAGAGGGGACGGGCGCCGAGCCCCGCAGCCCGAGGTCCGCCGAGGTGAGGGAGGAAGGGTGCAAAGGGCGGTGCGGGGCCCCGCGGCTCCCAGGCTCCAGCCATTGTTGCCCCGACTGCCCGGGCCGGGCCGTCCCCTCCGGCAGAACCCCGCGCTCCACGCGCCCACCTCCGCCCGCGCCCCGGGAGCCCGGACTCGCACAAGTTGCCGCCAGCGGCCGGGACTGCGCCGGCCCCCGCCCGCCCGCCCGCCGCGGTCATTGTTCGCCGCGCGCCTCCTACCTCCACGGCGCCGGCGGCTCCCTCTCCCGGGCTCCGGGCTCCGCGGCTCCCGAGCCCGCGGCTGCCGAGGGCGCGGCGGCTCCGGCTGCGCCTGCGGCTGCGGCTGCGGCGCTGGCTATTAATACCCGCGGGCGGCGGCGGCGCGGGCGCGCGAGCGAGGCTGGCGGTGGCCGGCCGAGGTCCGAGCCATCAAAGGTGGCGCGGGGCGGAGGGGAGGGCGGAGCAGGCGGGGTGGGTGGGGAGCGGGCTCCGGGTCGCCATGGCCGCCTCGACGCCGGGGCGAGCGCCACTCGCACGGGGAGGAGCGGCGCAGAGCGGGCGGCCGCCGCGTCCCCGCCCCGCGCCCAAGCCGAGTGCCCGCAGCCGCCGCGCCCGCGCCGGACCCGCCGCCTCCGAGGCCGGCGAGCGGGAAGTGCAGGCGGCCGCCGCCCCTCCCCGGGCCTGGGCCGGCCCCTCGGCTAGGGGAGGCTGGACGCCGCGCAGCCCGAGCCGCGGGGACAGCGGGAGAGCCACAGCCCCCTCCAGCGTCCGCGCCCGCGACCTGCGCGCCGGCACGCCCCGCCCCGCCCCGCCCCGCCCCGGGGGCAGGTGTGCGGAGGGCGGGCTCCGGGCCCGCACTCCGCCGGGGATCCGTGCCTTACTTGGGCGTGCCGGTCGCGCTGGGCTCCGCGCTGCGCCACCGAACCGAGCGCGGGAAGCGCCACCGGGGACACGCAGATCCTGCTGCTGTGCCGAAAAGCGAAACGAGGAGGGCGGGAGACGGGTGCACTGGCGAAACGAGCAGCAGCTGGCGGGCGGTCAGTGGCTCGGACCCTGCAGGTCGCTTTTGGAGGCCCTGCATGGGGCAACTTCACCTACGACGTCGCTCGGGGAGCGGCGCTGTGCTGGGACCCGCGAAGCCCTCCCGACCCCTCCCCTCGCCCCGGGCCACAAGCGCGGGCTTCCGGCACCACCCGGGCCGCGCGGGAATTAATCTCGGAGAAGCTGTTGCCACCCCGCTCCCGCCCACGTCACGGCCGGCGTCCTCCACCTGAGCGAACGCCTGGCCAATCCCCACCCCCGCCCGCCCGCCCGCCCTCCGGGGACAGGAGCAGTGCCCCGCGAGGAAAGGCGGGGAACAGGTCAGGAGTGGTTTGCAGATGCTTGACCGCCTTCGGGTTTCTGGAACTTGATGGCGCGAGGAGCTAGATTCAGGGCCAGGGAGGCAGGGACCTGAGGGGACAGTCACTGTCCCTGCCCACCACCTGCCGCGTTGCCTTCTCCATCCCCCTTTCCTAGCCTCTCTCTCCCTTTCGGCAAAAAAGGCTTGGGAAGTAGCAAGTAACGCCCTGCAAGATCCAGAGGCTAGAGGGTACCTGCTTCTGAAGGCCGCTGGCTCAGAACCCTGGCCATCTTGCGCCTTGCAGGAGTTCACTTGCCTTGGAAGGAAGGGGTTGTAGTGGGTAGCTAGTGTGAGTAGGTTCTGGAGAGGAGCAAAGAGATGCCTTTTTTCTTTTCTTCTCTCTCTCTCTCCCCTCTCTCTCCCTCTCTCCTCCTCTCTCCTCTTTTTCTCTCTCTCTCTCCTCTCTCCCCTCTCTCCCTCTCTCTCTCTCTCTCTCTTTCTTTCTCTTTCTTTCTCTTCTTTCGAAGGATCTCGCTTTGTTGCCCAGGCTGTTCTAGAGAACTGTTGGCAAGCAATTCTTCCACCTCAGCCTCCCAAAGTGCTGGGATTACAGGTATGAGCCACCACCCTGGCAAGAGGTGCCTTTTCAGTATGAGAGACTGAACTATTTTTTTTTAACACCTGAATATTTGGTGAAGGTAAAGAGGGCCATATAGTCCTCAGACTTAAGAAGAAACAGTGAGGTAGGTAGTTTGTGATTGAAGAGAAGAAATAGTGGGTTTGAGGCTTGGCTCTGTCAACCCAGCCAGCTGTGTGGCCTTAGAGAAATCAGAGATCAGATGTTTTCTGCCAGTGATTCTCTGAGAGTGGTTCGCAGACCACCACCAGCAGCACCTGGAAACTTTAACAGATGCAAATTCTTGGGCAGCAGAAGCATCAAACCCTAGCATGCATCAGAATCACCTGGCAGGCTAATTAAACTAGATTGGCAGGCTCTGTCCCCAGAGTCTCTGAGTGAGGCCTGAGAATTTGCATCTCTAACTAGTACCTGAATAGTGCTGTTGCTCTGGTCCTGAGACCACACTTGGAGAACAATTGTATTAGGGGAATGGGCCTCAAATTCATGAAGTCGCCTAAGATTTTAAAAAAACAACAACAAAACACAGTTCCCGGGCTGTACCCCAGCCAAATATATAAAGATTCTTGGGGTTGGTACCAAGGCATCAGTATTTTTAAAGTTCTGCAGGTGATTCCAATGTGTAAGGCAGGTTTGAGAACAGTCATTGTAGATAGTGCTTTTTGAAGTCTATACATGAATCACCTGGGAATCTTGTTAAAACGCAGATCTGATCCTGATTCCGTAAGGCTGAGACTGTTCCTAACAAGCTCTCAGGTGACCTGTGTTTTGCTGGCCCAAGGACTATACTAAGTAGCAAGATGCTATGTCATACCTCACAACTAAAAACAAAAAACTGCCGGAAACACAGGAAATTATAAAAGTGACATTTTCCTAGTCATCCTCATTGGAAGACCAACATTTTCTACATGTTGTGGTTTCTTTCATCTTCTTTTTATGTGTAGAATAAGGTTTGTTTTCTGCCCTGACCAGACGTATAATCATAATACATACATAACATCCTCTGCCATTTTATTATCTCAACATTACCAACCTTTTTGAAGGTGATTCTTTTAAAAGAGGCAATCTGAGAGGGTGGGCAGGCCGAGGGTAGGAGCCAAGGAGGAGACAGTTAATATGGGAGAAGAAAGGACAGGAGGAACCAAGTTAGATGCAGCAAAGGGAGGGGGACATAGCAGAACCTCCACGGTTTCCCTCCGGCTCTCACTAACATTCTGTGGCTGGTACTTAATCTAACACAAAGCCCTTTTTTAAACTCATCTCCCTGAAAAACCAGGGGTACCTGGCCTGGAAAATCCACAACCTGGAAAAATCAACCCCTGAAAAATTGAGGCATTTCCTTGTCACCGTATGTCACTTATACCTGACTTTCAAAATATAAAAATTTGTAATGGCCCTAGGTCCCCTTTTTACCCCAAGCTATGGCATTAGGTTATTTAGAAATCTTTCTGAATGAAGTAATCACCATGTTCCTTAACTCTTCCTTTTAATTACTAATTTTAACTGGTTTTTTTATCTACAAAATGTATGTACATGGTGAAATAAAAAATGGAGCAGTATGGAAGGGTATTAAGGAAAACCTAGAAAGAATCCTTCCCTGCATCCCCAGTCCCACTTCTCAGAGATAATTTTTTTTTTGTTTTTAGTCCTTCAGAAGTTTTCTGGCCATATACAAAAGTGTGTGTGTGCACACAAATCTTTTCATATTAAGAGATCATGTAACGGCCGGGCGCGGTGGCTCACGCCTATAATCCTAGGCAGGCAGATCGCTCAAGGTCAGGAGTTTGAAACCAGCCTAAGCAAGAGCGAGACCTCGTTTCTACTAAAAATAGAAAAAAATTAATCGGCCAACTAAAAATATATAGAAAAAATTAGCCGGGCTTGGTGGTGCATGCCTGTAGTCCTAGCTACTCGGGAGGCTGAGGCAAGAGGATCGCTTGAGCCCAGGAATTTGAGGTTGCTGTGAGCTAGGTTGACGCCATGGCACTCTAGCCCAGGCAACAGAGTGAGACTGTGTCTCAAAAAAAAAAAAAACTTAAGAGAACACATGCTGCAGTAAAATGAAAGCTTTTATTCCACAGCTACCAACCCTCCTCTGACAACACATCACCTTTCTGCAGTCAGGGGGCCCTGGGTTTAGGGCAATGCTGCTGCCTGGACATAACAGCCTGCACTGTCAGTAACTGAGGAAGCCCGTGCTAAAACCCAAGGTAGGGAAGGGGAGCTTTGCCTGTAGCATTCGTGGTGGGCCCATTCTGCGTCTTCCCTCACCTTGAGTGTGGCCAGGGACTCGCTACTAATGGACAGAATACAGAAGAAGGAGGTGATGTCACTTCTGTGATTAGGTCGCGGAACACTATGGCTTCCATCTTGCTAGCACACTCTCTTACTGACATGCTCTTGCCTGCTCACATGCTGTGGTGAAGGGAGCCGCCATGTTGTGAGGCCTCCTGTGGAGGAGCCATGGCAGCAAGGGACGGGGGGAGGCCTCCCGCCAACAGCTCGTGAGGAAGCCAGGCCTTAGCCCAGCAGCCTTGGAGGTGCTAAGTCCTGCCAGCAATCTCATGAGTGAGCTAATAAAGGGGTCTTTCCTAGCCAAGCCCTGAAATGACCACAACATCATGAGAAACCCAGAGCTAGAGGACCCAGCTAGATCCTTGACCCATGGGAACTGTGAGACGATAAATGTTGCTCTAAGCCACCGTGTTTTGGAGTAACCTGTTTTGCAGCAGTAGATAACTAATGCGGCATAATGTGGGAGGAGGAGTATTAAAAGAAGCAAGTTCAAAGTTATATCTGTGAAGAATGTGCATCTCCCAGTATAGGGAGTAAAAAACAAAATCTTGGGATTTTGAGCTGTGCTTAATTTCAGCAGCCCAGAATGGACATTCGTACCCTTCCTGGAGCCCTGCTACGTGATCCTGGGGCCAGAGTTAGCCCGTTCTCATAGCAGCTACGCCCTAATGGAACCAGCAAACACTGAGCTGCAGAGAAAGCAACTGACATGAAGTAGACACCTGAGGTTGGAGAACTTATGGGATACTAGAAGGGATGTGGAGATGAGACCTTGATTCTTCTGCAAAGAAGTTTCTAGAACTAGGAAGGGAAGGGGCAGCACTGATGGTGACAGAAACCAGATGGGGAAAAGCTTAAGGAGAGAACGGGGAAGATGGAGAATAGGAACCCCGGGACTGTCTAAGTGGGATGCCTTTGGTTCAAAAGACAGTTGCATATTAAATTTTGGTAGCTATTGCAAAATCACCCTTCAAAGAGGCTGCAATAATTTATTCTACTATAGAGGTTATAGAACATGGCCACAAATTATTTGACACTCCTTCCACTTGCCAAGGGCGGGTGGTTATGTCCCCACCCTTTGAATCTCCAAGGGCTTGTGACTCTTTAGGTCAATTCAGTATGGTGGAAGTGATGCCATGTGGCTTTTGTGGGTAGGTCAGAAAAGGCCATGCAGCTTTTAACTTGTTCTTGGCATACACTTGCTCTTGGAGGCCTGAGAGGCTCGTTTGGAGATTCTCCAGTTGACAGTGCCAGATGAGCAGGTCTTTCAACCATCCCAGGCCCTGTGTCAGGAAGCGCATGAGCCAGACATCTCAGAGGGGGTTCTCCAGCCACCTCAGTCTTTTGGGTCATCCAAGCTAAGGACACCATGGAACAGAGAAGAAGAACGACCCACCCTGCTCTTTCCGAATTCCCAGTCCACAAAACGTAATAAACTGGTTATGTAATAACCTGTAATAAAATGGTTATTTTATGCCCTTAAGCTTTGCCTGGCTGGCTAGGAAGAAATCAATGACCAGAACACCCACTAACTGTGCTTGGGAATGCTTATTCTTCAGCCCACTCTGAGTATTGGCAAATTTTTAATATTTGTCAGTTTTATAGATTAAAACAAAATTATTTTTTAAATTATCCATTGGCATTTCTTTCGCCATGAACTGCCTTTCATGTCCTTTGATCATTTTGCCAGTGGGTCATTTGTCTTTTTCTTGTTGATTCACAATAACTTTCATATGTGAAGGAAGTTGGCCCTTTACTCTCATGTAATGAATATTTTCTTCTGGTTTTCACTGTGTTTATGATACTATTTTTGCAGCAAGAAGCTCTTAATTTTTATATCATCACATTTTTCAGTGTTTGATTTTATGATTTCACATTTTTGTGTCATGTTTGGAAAAATCTCCATTTAAGACTTTTTAAAAAGTCATATTTTTACACTTTAACAATGATATTTTTATATTATTGATCTAACTGGTATTTGGTGTAAGAAATGAAACATGTATCTAACTTTTTTTCCCCAATAGCTAAGCAGATACCATTTGAATAATCCTATCTTACTTACGTCTTCCATACTATAAAATGCCAACTTTGTCATACATTAATATTCTTTTCTACTAATTTGCCTATTCCTGTCACCAAAATGTTTGTTTATAGCTTCAAAATATATTTTACTATCTGATCATGTTTATACCCCATAATTATTGTTAATTTTAAAAGTTTTTCCTACTAGTCTTAGGTTTGTTTTTCCAGATGAATTTCCGTATCATTTTAAGTTCTTAAAATAATCATATTAATTTTGATTAGCATTGTTTTGATATTTAAACCTTCAACTCCTAGTTTCTTCTTTTCTGTTTATAATAATAAGCTAAAACATATTGAGTTGTTATTTTGTGAATATTGACTCATTTAATTGATACATCAATCCTAAATAAGAATTGTATTATTGTTCACATTTTACAGAGGAGGAAACTGAGACACAGAGAGGCTAAGTAACTTACTCAAAGTCACACAGTAAATGGCCTAGAAGGAGATTCAAACTCAAGTAGTTCAGTGGCCTTACTCTTAGCCATTATGCTATGTCGTGTCTCAATATCCATAAATCTAGGACAGCTGGAGAAAAGTATTAAAAATATACTTATTTTTGGATAGAAAATAGAATAGAATAAAAAGAACTTTGAGTCATTTTTTTTTTTCCACTTCACTTTCAAAAGGAGAAATTTAGGAGGAAACCAGAAGGTCATAGAGTACAATCATTTTGAATCTGGCCTATGATCTTGGCTTTTGAATTCTCTGAGAATGAAATAATACATAAAAAGAAGGTATATCACTGTTGATGGTTACATAAAGTATTTTCATTGTTTGAAAATGCACCAAGCACCTCACACCCATTAGGAGGGCTAAGATAAAAAGAAAAAGCGTTGGCAAGGATATGAATAAATTATAACCCTTGTGCATTATTTGTGGGACTTTAGAATGGCAGTTCCTTAAAAAATTAAAAATTGACTTACTATATAATCCAGTAAATCCACTTCTGGGTATATATCTAAAAAAAATTAAAAGGGTCTTGAAGACATATTTGTACACCTATTTTCATAAGGACATTATTTACAACAGCCAACAGGTGGAAACAACCCAAATGTCCACTAACAGATGAATGGACAAACAAAAAATGGTATATATAGACTGGGGAATATTATTCAGCCTTTAGGAGGAAAAGAATGTTGACCCATGCTACAATATGGGTGAACATTCCGGACATATTAAGTGAAATAAGCCAGTCACACAAAAAGATAAATACTGCCTGATGTCACTTATATGAGGTATCTAAAGTCCTCAAATTCATAGAAACAAAGCAAAATGGTGATTACCAGGGGCTGGGGAGAGGGAGAAATGTGGGGGTATTCAATGGATACGAAGTTTCAATTTTGCAAAATGAAAAATTCCTGGAACTCTGTCACACGACAGCATGAATATACATGACACTACTGAACCATATACTTAAAAATGGTTAACATGGTAAATTTATGTTGTGTTTTTAAAAAAATTTTTTAAAACCCAAGTGCATTGAAAGTTGAAGTAGAAATCTGAGGTAGCAAAAAATATATATATATACACAGACACACACGTGTACATCCATAATCAAGATAGCAAATCTCCTTGGGCTATTGATCTCATGTGTGATGACTCATGTTAAATAAAGCTGAGAAATCTGTAGTAGGAGTTCCATATGTGTTTGTGTTATTATATCCTTTTTTAAATCGGACCTCAGTACATTTTAAGGCAAACGTAAAGATAAATGCTCTTTTCTCCCTGACAATTGTTGCTGAGGTTCTTTTTCCTGCAGCAGTTGCTGCTAAGGATATGTGCTGAAGGATCAAAGGGTAAGTTAAAGAAGAAATCTCCTACGTGTCCCTCCCTGGATTGGGTGAGGGACCGCTGGTCACCATAGACACTTGCATCTTCACCATTTGCCCCTGTTTTCCCTGTTAAGAGTCTTGCTCAACGTATCTTAGCTAAGGGCAACCAGCCCTGGTAAACCCCAAATTACCATCAGCTTCGTGGAGAAATTTTTTTTGATATGCTAGGCTTTAGCATCTTCTTTATGGGGTCAACCCTCCTTAAATAAACCTCTTAAACTTTGAAAAGAAAGTGAATGCTAAATGCAACCGTACCTTTTTCCTAAGCAGTGTGATATTGTTTTTCCCAGCAAAAGGAACTGTTTTTCTTTTAGCTCATTAATAAAGGGTTTAAAGGTGGACAAATGTAGCAATAAACTAATAGTACTTAGTTGAATTACTCCTTTTCATTCTTTTCATATTGATTGAGAATACTAGGGGGAAAGAGGAAATAAGGGCATATCATTTATAAAATAAGTTTTACCCTTTAACAGATGAAAAGCCCTATTATACATTCAAGCATAACCTAGTGTGCAATGCCTAATCACAAATTATGCTCTAAATATTTCTGTATTAACTCAGTAACAAATGAAGTGTAACCAAGAAAAATGGCCTTCAATGACAGTTACCTGGAGTCAGTAAGTTATTACAGTAGAAGTTGCACAATACCAAAAAAGAATAATAGATAAATGTTTCCTTTCCTAAAAATGCTTTAGAGTAGATATTTGTATGTTATCAGTAGTCCTTCAGGATTTCCCCATAAATTAGGATAATAAAACTTTGAAAAATACATTAGCAATTTTAAAAATGGGCAAAATATTTGAACAGATTTACAAAAGAAGATGTATGAATAGTCAATGATTACAGAGCTTGTAATCAATCAGAAAAACACCACCATCATGAGACACCCACCAGGATTGCTATAAGTAAAAGGACTACCAAGGCCAGAGTTTGGGGAGGTTGTGGAGAACTGAAACTCACAAGTTTCTGCGGAGCATGTAAAGTGCTACAACCACTTTGGGAAAAGGTCTTACAGTTTCTTATGAAGTTAAACATACACTCACTGTAAGACCTAGTAATCCCATTTCTATGTGTTTACGCAAGAAAAAAATGAAAACATGTCTACAAAAAGACTCATACAAAAATGTGCGCTGCAGCTTTACTCATAAAACTAAGAAAAGGAGGGGAAGACCCATCAACAGGAAGAATGCACCAGTAAGCTGTGGTATATTCACGCACAATGGACTTCCTACTCAACTATAAAAAAGAATGAATGATTGATACATGCAACAGCATAAAGCTAAAAAAACATTTTGCTATATAAAGGAAACTTCACATACTATGAAGCACATACTGTTCTTTCCATTTGTATAAAGTTTTACAATAGGTAAACCAAATACACGGAGGAAAACACAGAACAGGGTTTGTCTTTGAAGGGCAGAGGGCGGGTGGCTGGGAGGATATAAGAGAGAATGTTCTAGAGGGGCGGTAATGTACCTTATCTTGATAGAAGTTTGGGCTATACGAGTAGAGTTGTCGAAACGTGAACATACAATTAAGATGTGTGCATTTCATCACATGTAAACAGTACCTCAAAAGAAATGAAACTAAACAAATATTGAACTGTAGTTAATGACAGACATGCTGAAGTATTTAGAAGGAAGAATAGCGATGTCATTTATCTTGAAATACATTTTAAAAATCAGGTTGATTGATGGATAGATATGTGACAACAGAAGTAGAATGAAATTTTAATAGACTGGTGGTGACAAGAGGGACATTCACTATAAAATTCTTTCAACTTTGTTGTATGTTTAGAAATTTTATAATAAAATGATGAAATACCCTCCAAATGTATAGCCAGGAGAAAGAAAAACATGTCCACACAAAAACTTCTACACAAATACTCATATGAACATTATTCCCAGTAGCTAGAAAGTGGAATCAACCCAGAGGTCCATTAAATAATGAATGGACCACACAAAATGTGGTATATCCACTTAATGGAATATTATTTGGCAATAAAAAGAAGTGAAGTATTGACACATGCTGTGACATGGATGAACCTTGAAAACATTATGCCACGTGAAAGGCACAGAAGACCACACAGTGTATGATCCCATGCATATGAAAGATCTAGAACAGGCAAATCCATGGAGACAGAAAGCAGATTAGAGGTTGCCAAGGGCTGCGGAGTTGGGAGAAAATGGGAAGTGAATGCTAATGGGAACAGGGCCTCTTTATGGAGTGATGAAAATGTTCTAGAATTGTGGAGATGATTGTGAAGCTCTAAATATACTAAAAGCCATTTTGCATTGTACACTTTAAATGGGTGAATTGTATGGTATGTAAATTATATCTCAATAAAGCTCTTTAAAACATTAAATGCTGGAAAAATTATTAGGATTAGCCCTATTATAACCTGATTAATTGTCATATCAACTACAGATGTCCTGTTCTAGAGAAAAAGAAGTCCTCCTCATATATTCTAATAGGTCCCAGGCAAATTTCTTAATAAGGAATTTCTAAATTTATGAAACATGTAAGCCTGCTGTTAATCTCTGATTTATCTAACTGATTCTAACTGGAGGACTCCAACATTCTCTCGGGTATTTTTTTTCCTAACAATTCCTAGTTACAAATGGCTCAGGCAGATTATGAAGTATTTAAGGCTACTAAAGTCAGAGTCAGAGTTAGAGACGGCCGAACACCACCTTGCTTGGTCACTCCAGGTCCCTGTGAAGTCCCAGAGGGAGAAAAAGAGACAGGGAATGAGAGCTGCGTGTGAAATGAGGAAGCTGTTATCTATACAGGCCCCTGGTTCTCAAACCTGGGTGCATGTTGGAATCACTGACGTCTGAGTCCTCCTCCCCTCCGGAGATCTTGATGTAGTTGGCCTGGAGCACAGCTGGGCGTCAGGATCTTTGGAAGTTCTGTGGATATTCCAGTGTGCAGCTGGACTGGGAATCACTGACCCAGGACAATATCATCCCTAGCTTTGGGAGGACCAGGCTGGAGCAGAGGCTGAGCTCAGAACCTGAATCCAAGTAGTGGGAGCTCACCATTCTCTAGGTGACCCCGTGATGCAAGAACCTCAAGCAAGGGTGAGTGAGTGCAGACGGACAGTGAGAACATGGCGAGGCTTGACATCGTCCTCCTTTTAATTTTTCGAAAGATAATACATTATGTAACTCAAAATCAAACTCGATTAAAAGGCAGTTCATGAAAAGTTTTCCTCCTCCTTCAACACATCTGGCCTCCCACCCTTAAACAGGCCACTACAGCTAATGATTTCTTCTTTACCTTCCTAGAAAATCCAAACCAACCCAGATATGTGTGGGTTTTCCCTCCTTCTGTTTTTTTAACAGCAAAGATAGAATTATATACTATTCTTTCTTCTGAGAAAATCTTGGAAATAATTTCATATCAATACTTAAAGAGCTTTCTCTCTTTTTCTCTCTCTTTTACATCTCTATAGTACTTCCTTATATGGATGTACCATAATTTACTTCAAGAATTATTTACCGAGGGGCATTTAAATTGTTTCCTATCTGGTCTTATTCTCCATGCTTCTATGAACAACCCTGTTCATGTCATTTTGCACATACATGAATATAATGGTAGGACAAAATCCTACAAGCACAACTGCAGGTCAAATGTTGTGCACTTATAATTTTGACAGACATCGCAAAACTGCCTTTCAGGGGGTGGTTGCAACTTACACGTAACACCAGCAACATGTGAGAGTCCCCCACTGTCTTACCATAGAGCAGCTTGTCACACTTTGGCCAGTCTGATCGGTTAAAAAAAAAAAGTCTCAGTATATTTGGGTTTTCTTCTCTTTCTTCTTGTGACCTTGGGTATCTTTTCCTATGTTTAAGATCCTTTCATTGTTCCTCTCCCATCAATGCTCAGTCATGTCCTTGGCGGCCCACTAGCAGCATCGAAGATCAGATCTCCTCAGCGAGATCCAATATAAACGCCTGCTATAAACACCATCCAATAAGTTAGCTACTCTTCTGGGGGAGAACAAGGAGGTGAGTACATAGGTGGACACTCCAAGAAGCGAAAGCCCTCCATGTTTGCAAAAGGTACTCATACTGTTTGCATGCCCTAGGTCATTATATACTACATCTCATTCATTCTGCTAATACTGATTGAATGCCTACAATATGCAAAACATATCCTATAGACGAAAGAATGAAGGAATTAGGATGTACAGTTCAAAATTACATTTTAATTGTAGAAGTTTTTCTACCAATATTCCTACATGTTTCTTTCTTATGGGTATTGATGTGTAATTATATCATCATGAGCTATAATTAAACTAGCATTTCATACTTTTTGCATTTTCCTTGCATTAAGCTATTCCTAAATGAGCTAATTTTCTAAAATATTCTTTGGATCTGTGCTTCTACATATGCAACCTTAATGCTTTTGGCATTTTTTCCTCCACCTAAAAATATAAAAATTCCTAATCTACTCTTTACTTCAAAGCCTTTTCTGACTTGAGAACTTTATGTGTATCTATTCTCTTATTTAGTTTGGTTTCTTACTGTGTAAATTAGGAGACCTAATAAGGACTTTCTAATGGCATGCCCCAGGCTCCTTGCTAGACAGAGGTTATCAATCGTTCCTGTTTTAAAACATTTCTGAAGAAAGACCTTTCATTTTCTCAATACTCTTCCCATTCCAGTATTTATGATCTAGTCATCAAAATAACTTTGCACCACCTACTACCTCCTCAAGATGATCTCATTGACCATCTCAATGTAATTTGATGCTGATTACTTCTAAATTTTTCTTCAGTTCTCACAAATTAGTCATTGAAACAGATTCACACTGTAATTAACTTGTGATTTCGGTTTGTTTTTTTTTTCATGGTGGAATTAACGGACTTTGATTTTTCCGTGGTAAAAACACTCTATATTTGTTTCCCATTTAAATAAATAAGTTTCTAAATTCAGGCATGTAAGAAATACCACTTAAATTAATTTCTATTCCAAACCTCATCCCACCAGGCAGGAAGAAACTCAAGCGCAGCCATTGAGGGGCGTTCCTCATCTCTCCCCCTGCACCTCTTGCAGGATGGTAGAGTCCCAGAATCTCAGGTAGCTTCCAGGTGTTTGTTAGAAGACCTCCTGAGGACCACATCACTGTCCTGGGCTGCATGTCAGGCCAGTGCACCTGCTCTGTGACTTCCATGCCCTGCTTAGGGCAGGAAGACTGCTGGCAAGGTTGGGGGTCCCTCCCCTCTCTTTCCTTTTTAGCTCAAAGGGAATCCCATTCTCTTTTCTCTTTTCCTGCAGAAGCACCACCTCCGGCTTCACTATAGCCAGGGAACACAGAACATAATTAGGCTTTTGGATTTTTTTTTTTTTTGAGACAGAGTCTCACTCTGTTGCCCCGGCTAGAGTGCCGTGGCGTCAGCCTGGCTCACAGCAACCTCAAACTCCTGGGCTCAAGCGATCCTCCTGCCTCAGCCTCCCGAGTAGCTGGGACTACAGGCATGCGCCACCATGCCCGGCTAATATTTTTTTCTACATACTTTTTTTTATTTTTATTTTTATTTTTTTTTTGAGACAGAGTCTCACTTTGTTGCTCAGGCTAGAGTGAGTGCCGTGGCATCAGCCTAGCTCACAGCAACCTCAATCTCCTGGGCTCAAGCAATCCTTCCACCTCAGCCTCCCGAGTAGCTGGGACTACAGGCATGCGCCACCATGCCCAGCTAATTTTTTCTATATATATTAGTTGGCAAATTAATTTCTTTCTATTTATAGTAGAGATGGGGTCTCACTCTTGCTCAGGCTGGTTTTGAACTCCTGACCCTGAGCTATCCACCTGCCTCGGCCTCCCAGATTACTAGGATTACAGGCGTGAGCCACCGCGCCCGGCCTCTACATATTTTTAGTTGGCCGATTAATTTCTTTCTATTTTTAGTAGAGACAAGGTCTCACTCTTGCTCAGGCTGGTTTCGAACTCCTGACCTTGAGCTATCCATCTGCCTCAGCCTCCCAGAGTGCTAGGATTACAGGCGTGAGCCACCACGCCTGACCGGGTTTTGGCTTTTGAAAACCCGAATATCTCAAAAAATTTCCACCACTCATTTCTTTATACCTCAAACACATTTTGAGAGCACATCATGTGTCAGGGTCTGTGGTAGGAGGTCCCTGCCCACAAGAGTTACGGCGCAGCCGGGAAGACAGCCAAGTTAGTGGCAGGCACGACATCGCGAGGTCAGTGCTGTGAAGGATGCTGAGCACCGGCAGGTAGGTCCCCCCAGGTGGAGAGGACTAGAAGCCTGCCAGGAGGAGGTAACCCTAAGCTGGGACCTGAAGAGATAAGAAAAAGATAGAGGTCTCAGTGGGCAGTGGAGAAGATGGTTCCAGAAGATTTTACTCCACAACTGCTCTTTTCAACACTCTTTGTTCAAATATTTGTGGAATTAATTACATTTTGGGGGATTTCAACCTGCTCTCAGGTGTCTCTGAGAACATCTGAATTTTAGGAGGCCCCTCTTCTCTGTCCCCTTGAAGCTTTTTGAGTATTTTCTACTATAAAACAAAACATTTCTTTCCTACATTTAATGCATTTGACGGTACATCAGTTAAAGTTTGTTCTAAGAGCCATCTCTTCTAAGATCAAAAGATAATCTAGCAAGAGTAAGAATATTTTTGTGGGAGGTAGTTATTATGAGATATGATGAAATGCATTTATTTGCCTTACTCTTCTAGTACCTAAACCCTGGGAAAATTAGACCCAAAATATATTGATTAATGAGGCCAGGCGCAGTGGCTCACACCTGTAATCCTAGCACTCTGGGAGGCCGAGGCAGGCAGATCGCTCAAGGTCAGGAGTTTGAAACCAGCCTGAGCAAGAACGAGACCCCATCTCTACTAAAAATAGAAAGAAATTAATTGGCCAACTAAAAATATGTAGACAAAATTAGCCGGGCATGGTGGCACATGCCTGTAGTCCCAGCTACTTGGGAGGCTGAGGCAGAAGGATCACTTGAGCCCAGGAGTTTGAGGTTGCTGTGAGCTAGGCTCACGCCACGGCACTCTAGCCTAGGCAACAGAGTGAGACTCTGACTCAAAAATATATAGAGAGAGATAGATAGATTAATGAATATTATTAGCATGATACAGTTTGGCTACTTAGCTTGATCATTTTATGTGACTTCTACTTTTTAGTGCTTTCATGATGGGTAAACTGAGTCTTCTCTATTATCCTAAATCACAAGGAATGTTATTAGGTTGGTGCAAAAGTAACTGTGGTTTTAGCATTGTTGAAATTTGCCGTTTGATATTGGAATACATTCTTAAATAAATGTGGTTATATTATATATCATTTTAATGTGTATTTCTCGCTTTATGTTTTTTGCTAATGACTTCGTACTTGCTGTTTATTTTATATTTATTTTAGACTATGGAACTGATGTCAGACAAAAAGCAAATTCAAGCAATTTTCTTATTTGAGTTCAAGATGGGTCATAAAGCAGTGGAGAAAATTTACAACATCAACAATGCATTTGGCCCAGGAACAGCTAACAAACATACAGTGCAGTGGTGATTCCAGAAGTTTTTCAAAGACAATTGGTGCCGACCAGCTCAGTGGTTGGACCGAGAAGAAGCTCCAAAGCATTCCCAAAGCCAAACTTGCACCCAAAAGAAGTCATGGTCACTGTTGGTTGGTCTGCTGCTGGTCTGATCCAGTATAACTTTCTGAATCCTGGCAATACCATTACATCTGCGAAGTAGGCTCAGCAAATCGATGAGATGCACCAAAACCCACAACACCTGCAGCTGGCTTTGGTCAACAGAAAGGGCCCAATTCTTCTCCATGACGACGCCCGATCCAACGAACATTGCACAATCATGGCTTCAAAAGTTGAATGAATTGGACTAAGAAGTTTTGCCTCATCCACCACATTCACCTGACCTCTCACCAACCCACTACCCCTTCTTTGAGCATCTCAACAACTTTTTGCAAGGAAGCTGCATCCACAACCAGCAGGATGCAGAAAATGTTTTCCAAGAGTTCGTGGGATCCGAAGCACAGATTTTTATGCTACAGGAACAAACAAACTTATTTCTCTTTGGCAAAAATGTGCTGATTGTAATGGCTCCTATTTTGATTAATAAAGATGTGTTTGAGCCTACTTATAAAGATTTAAAAGTCACAGGTCCGAAACCACAATTACTTTTGCACCAACCTAATACAAGGTTGACTTGGGAATGGCACAATTTATTGTCGAGTAACCCAAAAAGTTCTATAATGTGACTCAGGAGTCAGTGTTGAGGGGAGAAAGGCCAAATGCTCTGTTAGCAAAATAAAGCCTGAGTATTTTTAGCAAAACTGGAATCAAAGTTATGTTACTATAAGAATGCGAATCTCTCTGGAAGAACAAATAGACTGGGAGGAGAACCAGCAAGGGAAATGATTCCTGCAGGGGAAGATGGGGCTTCTGGACCACAGGGAATAAAGTAGCAAAAGCCCGACGCAGACATACCCCCACGTCCCAGTTTCTTCCTCTGTCTCCCATTCTCAGGCACAAGCTCACCTTTCTCCAACTAGGAAGGGCAAAACAAGGGCAAAACAAAAGCTGCTCCTTCTACTTTGGGTCTCTATAATTAGGCTGAAGGGAAAAGCCATCGAATGATGCCTGAGATTTCAAAATGTGCAGGACACAAAACAGCCTCAAAGGGGTCTGGAATTTAATTACAGTCATGGGTTGCTTAACGACTGGAATATGTTCTGAGAAATCACCTAGGGCTGCATATTTTTGTGCAGTAAAATATAGTATAAAAAATAACAAATGGCACATGTGTCCAGGGCACTTACAGAACGGAGCTTGCAGAAGTACTAGTCTGACAAGGAGGGTGTTTAAGACAGGGTGGTTACTCTTGGTAACTAATGTGGGCCAGTTGCTCAGACCCTCTATCTCATCATTTCTTTGTCAAGAAATGAAGACAATAATATCTCTTGTCTCTTGTGACCCTCATTTTTTTTCCAAAGCAGACTATTTGGGGCCCGTTTTTCAGAGCACAAAGAAATCAAGACACAGAAACACAGAAGAGGGGCCCATAAAATGGAGACTCTGAGTTGTGCTAAAAACAACACTCAGGCACACAGGAAAACAATGCAAGTTTTACAAGAGCCAAGTCTTCAAGAAATATGAGAAAGCAGCAGAGAAGAATGCCATGGGAACAAAATAGGAATTGCAATGGAAATGGTAGGAAAAAAACAAAAGAACAACATCTGGAATCTGACCTCAACCTAACAATCCTTGCTGGAAGAAAAGGAAGAGGAAGAAAACTCAGTGCCTTGATCGGTGGAAGTGATCAGATTGGGGGGTGGGGTGGTCCCTAAAACAGGCTCTCCAGAACATACTGCAGTTTAAAATGTTGATATTTGAAAGAATGAGTAAAGATATATGAAAGAAATACATGTTCATTAAAACCAATGGTTCTGGAAGATTAGATCAGAACAGGAATATTTTTTTTTCTTTTTAAAATTTATTTTTTGTGTTATATCATAAAATCTTTTTAGGATAATATATAAAATCAAACAGGAATACATGAAAAGTACTTCAAGGTACTTGTAAAAAAGATATTGCATAAAGGTTTGTATTATTACTGTGCTATGAATTCACAATCCTAGAATTTTGCGAGTTTTGGTAGGCCACAGAAGTTGGGCAGTCCAACTCTCCCATCCCCGTCCAGAGCCTGCCTATGTTCCATCTGGGCTATGTCCCATCTGGGCTATGTCCCTCACCAGCAAGGGAAGCTTGACCATCTGACTTCACTTCTCAGAGCCTTTGTCTCTGGATTTGTGAAGATGAAAATTGCTTCCTCGCATGACTTTTGGAAAGATTAAATAAAACCATACAAAAAAACGCATTTATGGCCGGGCTCGGTGGCTCACGCCTGTAATCCTAGCACTCTGGGAGGCCGAGGCGGGCGGATTGCTCAAGGTCAGGAGTTCGAGACCAGCCTGAGCAAGAGCAAGACCCCCATCTCTACTAAAAATAGAAAGACATTAATTGGCCAACTAAAAATATAACAAAAAATTAGCCGGGCATGGTGGTGCATACCTGTAGTCCCGGCTACTTGGGAGGCTGAGGCAGGAGGATTGGTTGAGCCCAGGAGTTTGAGGTTGCTGTGAGCTAGGCTGACGCCACGGCACTCACTCTAGCCCCTGGGCAACAAAGTGAAATTCTGTCTGAAAAAAAAAAAAGGCATTTATGAAAGTGAAATATCCTTCATTTAAAAAAAGAAAAGGAACAACCAGTCTAAAGAAAACACCGTCCTGTTGGGAAGTGGTAGCTGACCAGCCTCACCTCTGGCTCCCTCAGCTGCCCTCTCCCTGGGCCTTTCTCCTCCTCCTCTGACCAGCGTGATGGGCCTCTGTTGGATTATCTGACCACCAGCCGCAGCCTCTCCACAGGTATAACCCTAACCTAAACCGTCCAGCCCAGCAGAGGGGCACCTCCCCCCAAGATGGACCGTGAGTCCCTTCCCTGAGAATTTGCAATGGGGATGAAGAGAAACCACATCGTCTCTCTGTCTCTCTGTTGCTGTGTCATGTAAACTTGGATTGTTGTCAGCAACTGGTTTCTACCACATAAACCGGGAAACAGAAACATTTGCATTTAGTTTGCAATGTGAAAGAAGACACAGCTATCTAGAGGAAGGCAAAAGAAGAGCTGGCAAGGTGTATGATACTCACCATCAAATTGGTATTAACTGATCAACACTTATATGCACATTTAGTAGGAACATTCATCGGGTGTGGGGCAGGTGGCGGGGGTAGGGGGGTGGGTGTGGGGGGTGGGTGCATTCACACCTAGTGGGTGTGGTGTGCACCGTCTGGAGGATTTGTAACCTAAACATTGTACCCCTGTAATATACTGAAATTTAAAAAATTAAAGAAAAAATAAACAAAAAAAAATAGTTTCCTGGGGCTGCCATAACAAAGTGCCATGGTCCGGGATGGTTTAAAACAACAGAAATTTATTCTCTCTCAGTTTTGGAGGCTAGAAGTCCCAAATCAAGGTGGCAGCAGGGCCACACTCCCTCTGAAGGCTCTAGGAGAGAATCTGTCCCATGCCTTTCTCTCAGCTTCTGGTGTTGCTGGCAGTCCTTGGTGCTCCTCGGTTTGCAGATACATCAATCCAACCTCAACCTCCATCTTCACGTGGCAGTCTTCCCTTCCTCCGTGTCTGTGTTTCTTCTCCTCTTATGAGATCACCAGTCATGTTGGATGAGGGCCTACCCTAAATCCAGCATGACCTTATTTTAAGTTAATTACATCTGCAATGACTATTTCCAAATACAGTCACATTCACAGGTACTAAGGATTAGGATTTCAACATATCTTCTTGGGAGACACAATTCAACCCGAAACAAAAAGATTTCTTGGCTTCTCTACAGCACAGCGGTCGCTGGTTCCATCTCTAAGGCCCACCTGTATCCTTGCCCTTGGAATGTTGCAGTCCCTAGTAATAAAGTCTATTATTACATAAGCCGGTGAGAACTGGTTTTGCTACTTATTGTCAAGAGAGTCCTAATTAATATGCTAGGCATGGTCCAACCCCATTATTGTTTCTTCTTATCACATCTGAGCCACCCTGCGGCTTTTAAATTTTTTTACTAAATGCCAAAGGGGTAGGGAGGAGACCAGTATAAAAACAATGCAACTAACAAAAGACAGGTTTCTGGCCTGATTGTTGTCTGCTTGTACCAGGTTTTATGATGCATGTTCTATTGCATTTGGTATCTTAAGATAGCATTTCCCAAACTGTCTTATACAAAATGGCATCTTAAGAAAAACTTTATGCCAGAGATAGTTGTATTTTAAAATTTATTTTTTATAAAACATATTACGGATGAGAAAACAGAGATCTAGGGAGATGATCAACTTGCCCAAGGGCCTATCACCAAAAACAGCAAGGCTGAGATTGTAAACAAGTTCTCTTCAACCCAATTAACCACACCTCCCATCCAGGAATAAATTCTGACAATCATATTCAAGAGTAAGACAAAATACTGATATATTACTTTAGAATATCTAATGATGAAATTGTCTGATTATTTTCAACTGTACACAGAGAGCCTCCTGTGTACCAGGCACTGAACTAAATGTTCCAGGCACAAAGACCACTCCAGCACCTTGCCTGAAAAAATACATAAATTAAAATCATTGTTATCATTATAAAAGCAGAAAACAGACTGTAATTCAATCAAGGTCCCACACAGCAAGCTCTATGCAAGAAACAAGAGGGACCCGTATTCCCTAATTCCGTGTTCCTAAGCGTTTTTAATCATACCATATTGCCAATGTTCATGCAAATTTCATTTTTGTTCCCTCATTTATTCTAATCTGTGTTTTCAGAAATAAACATTTTAGTTTAAAAAAAAAAAACCCATATGCAACAAATGGCATGAAAAAGAAATGAAGGGGACTATTCTAGAATAAAAAAGACTTAAGAGAATAAGCAGAAGAAGATGTATGAAATTTGACTGGATTCTGATTTAAGCCAAGCGCATGTAGAAAGACATTTTTGAGACAACCAGGAGATTTCAATTATGGTCTGGGTATTGTGATTCCCAGAATTATCAGTAATTCTGTTCGATGTGACAAATGGCCTTGTAGTTGTGTAAGAAAATGTCCATAGTTTTTAGAAATACATTAAGAAGGAAGAGTAAAATGACAAGAAATCTGAAATGTGCTTTAAAGTCCTACTTCAAAGGTGAAACAGAGAGAGCAAACAGAAGGAAACCTTGATGATAACTGAATCACGGTTTTGGTTTATGGGGATTTATTCTACTGTCATTGCTACTTTTGTTTGAGAATGGTGTCAGTCCGTTTTGCCTTGCTATAAAGAATATCTGGGGCTGGGCAATTTATAAAGAAAACAGGTTCCTTTGGTTCACGGTTCTGCAGCCTGTGCCAGAAGCATGGCACCAGCATCTGCTTCTGGTGAGAGCCTCAGCTTCCAATCCATGCAGAAGGGAGGGGGGCAGGTGAGAGAGCAAGCAAGAGGCAGGAGTCTCCACGCTCTTTTAAACAACCAGCTCTCGCAGTAACTAATAGAGTGAAAACTCACTCCCTCTCTGGAGAAGGACACCAAGCCGTTCATGAGAGATCCACCCCCATGACCCAAACACCTCCCACCAGGCCCCACCTCCAACACTAGGGATCGAGATTTGGAGGAGATATGATATCCAAACTATGACAAAAATGTTTACGGTAAATTTAAAAAACAAATGTTAAGAAAATCCCTGTAATACTTATCCCATGGTAACCTGTCCTCCTCATGTGATAATAACATAAACTCAAACATCATTTTGCATTAGACAATGTCTCAAGTGAGTTCTGGGTGCTCCTGGGCACGGCACAGTATTTTTTTATTTGATAAAGCCTTCCGAGCAAATCCCAGCCATCGTGTCATGTCGAGTACGCATCCTTCCCAATGGTTTGCTCAAATCAGAAGAAAAGTTAAATGCTTTATGGAGCTTTCCTTCTGATGGGGGGGGGGGGTGTTGGGGAGACAGTAAGTCAGCAGACTAACACATGCAGATGTTATCAGCTGGCAGTAAGTTCTGACAGGAAAAATGGAACAGGATGAGAGGACAGAACAGTGGGATGGGGGCTGTTTTACACTGGGCTGGCATGATGGATAATTGTATGTGTCTTCTGGGCTCTGAGATGCACTTATATTTGGTCAAACATTATTCTGGGTGTGTCTGTGAGGGTATATTGGATGGGATAACACTTAAGTGTGTAGACTGAATAAAACAGATGGCCCTCCCTAATGTGGGTGGGCCTCGTCTAATCAGTTGAAGGCGTGCATGGAACAAAAGGGCTGGCCCTCCAGCAAGTAACAGAGAACTCCTCCTGCCTGATGGCCTTTGAATGGGAACATTGGCTTTTCTCCTGAAACTAAAACACAGGCTCTTCCTGGGTCTTGAGTCTGCCAGCCTTTTGACCAGAACTACATTGCGGCCTCTCCCCAGATCTCCAGCTGGCTCACTCGTCCTGCCGGTCTTGGGACTTGCCAGCTTCCATAATTGTGAGCCGATTCCTTACAATAAATCTCTTTCTCTCCCTCTTTAAACACACACACACACACCACACACCCTATGGATTCTATTTTTCTGGAGAGCCCTGAATAATACAGGTGATCAAGGAATGTTTTCCCGATGCGACGACTGCAGAGCTGAGTAAGGTAAGGAAACCAGCTGCACAGTCACGTGGGGGAAAGCGTCCCAGACAGAGGGAACAGGGTATGTCCATGAGCGTGGAGAGAGCAGTAAGGAGGAAGGGGGAGGTGATGAGGTCAGAGAGTTGCCCAGACCAGATGATGTAGGGCTGTGTCAGGGGTCCCCAAGGCCACCCCCAGGGTCAAGTGACTCACTAGGAGACTCACAGGACTCAGCATAAAGTCAGACTCATACCTATGATTTGTTATGGCAAAAAGATCCAAAGCAAAACCAGTCCAGGGAAAGGGCACAGGGAGCCATGTCTGGGGGAGCAGGTTCCAGCTTCCAGAATCCTCTCCCAAGGGAGTCACACAGAAGTGCTTAATTCTCCCAGTAATAAGTTGTGACACCAAGTGTGAACTGTTATGGACCAGGAAACCTCCTACAGACTCAGTGCCAGGGTTTTTACTGGGGCCCGATCATGTAGCACCCTCTGCCTGGCTGTGCCCAATTCCAGACTCTCAGGAGGAAAGCAGGTGTGCAGCGCAAGCCACGCTGTTTGCACTAACAGTTCAGGCACAGTGAGCCACTCTTATCAGGTAATGGTGTGACCTTCCTGAAGTCTAAGTTCCCAGACGCCAGCCAAGGGCCAGCTTTGCAAGCAGGCCTTGCTAAGGATGGCAGTCCAGCCACCACGCTAACTCATCTCCACACAAGGGCCTTCCTGTGGGCCGTGATAAGGGTTAGGAGCGTGGAAGAAGAGGATGGAAATGGAGTACGGAGGACACCAGCCTCCTCATTTCTCTTCCAGGGGTCACAGAGACATTGAGAGATGGAGACCCCTGAGAATGCCAGTGGCAGTGGCGTTCTTCCCTGGGCACGGCCTCTGTGGGGACTCTATGGGGTCCCCTCACCTCTAGGGTCAAGTTCACGTTCAGCGCCATCTGTGGGTGAGAGGATTGGCGCCAAGGAGGGAGGTGCTGCTACTGTTACTGAAGGCTCAGCGCTCTTGTTCCCGAGGCCACATCAGAAGAAGAACAAGGACAAGTGGTTTGAGGAGAAGGAAAGAGAAGTTTATCACTTTGCCAGCAAAAAAGGAAAAATGGCAGACTCTCCTCTCAAAATCCAAATCTCCTGTCCATAAGCAGAAATACCTACAGAGGTTTTAAAAAGAGGGCCCTCCGTTCTAGGCTATTGTCATTAACAAAGCTAATCGTCCCATCTCTGTCTAAGACAAAATCTGTGACCTCCACCCACCTGGGAGGCCGAGTCAGGCCTGGGAAAGCTGAGCTATCTCTTGTAACTCAAAGAACAAAGGACATTCTTCTGCCCCTCCCCACTATCTGCCCAAGGCAGGGTTGCAGGCCAGGCTACAGTTCTCAAAAAGAGGGAGGGAAGTTTTAAAGAGACAGCGGGCCATTCTCTCTGCTATACTAGTTCCCAGCACCTGGGTGTGCCTGCAGGAGATCCCTGAGTTTTGGGGAGTCTGCTGAGATGGGGAGCACCTGAGAAAGCACATGGGCCAACGGAGACCAGGGCAGAACCAAAGGAGGCAGTCCTGGGCCAGAATCCAGTGCTGGGTGCCAGCCTGGAATCCCAGAGGGGGGCAGTCACATTTCAGTGGTTACCAGTCCAGGGCCTAGAAAACATCAGACACTTCCCAGCAGAGAACAACCCGTTTGTAGAAGACAGAGTGCAGTTCTGGGGGACCACCCCATCCTGCTACCACAAGGTCAGGTACATCCCCTGCTATAGACTGAATTGTGTTCCCCTAAATCCATATATTGAAGCCCTAACCCCCAATGTGATGGTACTTGCAGATGGGGACTTTGGGGGTAATTAGATTTAGATGAGGTTGTGAAAATTGGGTCCTCTTGATGGGATTAATGCCCTTCTAAGAGGAGAAAACAGAGAGCTTGCTCTCTCTCTCTTTCTCATTCCCTACCAAGTGAGGCCACAGTGAGAAGGTGGCTGTCCGCCAGCCAGGGAGAGAGCCCTCACAAGAAGAGGGCAACATTGAATGGACATAGTTTAAAATCCTGAAAATATGAGCATTTATCCAAAACCAATCAAGTCACCTAAAAGATACTATTTAACAAAAATAACCTTGATTGAACATTATAAGTTAATAAAACCTTTCTCACCATCCATGAAGTGTGTGCTAAAAAAAAATAGAAATTAAATTTTATATTTAAAAATAAATTAATAAAAAACAAAAAAAACTTGTACAAAAAAGAATTCCTAATGGAAGCTCCAATTGTTAATGGTCTTAAAATGTAACATTAAATGTCAACCTATATTTGTTTATAACACTTTTCCTAGAAAACGTTAAAATTTAACCAGAATTTCTTTTAAAAAAAATTTAACGCAAGAACGTAGGCAGAATTTTGGTAGTTGACAAAATATACCAAGAGAAAAAATAACCAATAAGCATATGAATTTTATGGAAATAGAAAACCACATAAACCACAGGGTACTTTTTGAAGTCAGTGCATAGGGTTAGAGATTGCTTTTAAATTATCCTTTTCTTTTCTTTCTGTTCTTTTCGAGACAGAGTTTCACTCTGTTGCCCAAGCTGGAGTGCCATGGTGTCAGCCTAGCTCACAGTAACCTCAAACTCCTATCCTCAAGCAATCCTTCTGCCTTAGCCTCTCGAGTAGCTGGGACTACAGGCATGCACCACCATGCCCGGCTAATTTTTTGTATATAGTTTTAGTTGGCCAATTAATTTCTTTCTAATTTTAGTAGAGATGAAGTCTCACTCTTGCTCAGGCTAGTTTCAAACTCCTGAGCTCAAGCGATCCTCCCACCTTGGCCTCCCAGAGTGCTAGGATTACAGACAGGCATGAGCCACCACACCTGGCCTGGTTCCTTTCTTTAGCAATAACATTTCCAATGTCCAGTGAAGACAAACATAAGGCAGACAGAAATTGCAGAACTACAAAACATCTTCAGTGCTGAATTATAGCAACAGAAAAAATGCTTTTATCATGCTCTCGCCTCTAGAAACGTTTGTTATTATTTCTTGTATGTTAATTTTTTTTCCCCAAAAGAGACTATTTAAATAGGCGAGAATGACACAGCAGATATTTCACAGCTAAGCCAAGTTTAATGTTTTCCTTTTACTACTCCGCAGGGTGTTGCACTCAGAGGACGATCGGGTCTGTTGTAGGCAATAAAAAACTGCTGGGTTTGGATCCTTTTACAAATCTCTCCCTAAACCCCCTTTCCCTCTACCCTCCCCAGTCTCTAGTATCTTCTTTTCTACTTTTTCCTTCTATGAGATTAACTTTTTTTAGCTTCCACATACGAGCGAGGACATGCGGTGTTTAACTTTCTGTTCCTGGCTTGGTTCACTTAGCATAATGTCCTCCAGTCCCATCCATGCTGCAGCGCATGACAGGACAGGGGGAGTAAGTTCTAGAGTTCCAGAGCACTGCGGGATGAGTATCTCTAACAACAATATAGTATACGGTTCTACATAGCTAGGAGGAGGATAGTGAATGCTCTCAATGCAAAGAAAGGATGAACGTTTGACGTGATAGATGTGCTAACTACCCCGATCTGCTCACTGTACATTACACCTATCACGACATCCCTATGTAGCCCATAAACATGTACGATTATTATGCGGTGATTTAAAGTTTTTTAAAAATAGAAAATTTATAAAGAGAAATAAAAAGAACAACATTTCTTTGTGCATCCAAGGAGTGGGAGTGGGAGGGTAAATTCTCAGCCTGGTGCACACTCAGCAAACATTTGTTGGATTGCCGACAGATGCCATTGCCAGCACCGTGCCAGGAGCCAAGTCCATGGGATGCAAGGCGGACTCAGCCCCTCCCTCCACGGGGAGGAAGCTGTTCCACACGCAAAGCTGGGGGCCAAACTCGGCACGAGTGGTCAGAGAAGACCCATCCCAGGACCGGTTCGTTAAGCTGAGACCTGAGGTTGATGCACAGGATCTAATCAGGCGAGACAGGGAGGCCGGCTTGTTCTGAAGCCTGCGGTGGAGACAGAAGGGCCCATGCGAGCACCTGCCCCTCGAGAGCCAGGGCGGCGTGTCAGTCAGGCTTCTGCAGAGAAACTGAGCCACCAGCGGGTTAGGAGAGAGGGAGAGCGAGAGAGAATGTGTTAAGAGATTTATTTTAGGGAATTGGCTCCCGCAGCTGTGGGGCTGGCAAGGCTGGAATCTGCAGGGCAGCCCGGCAGTCTGGAAACTCTCCCGCAGCCTGAGACAGAATTTCTTCCTCCTCAGGGAAACCTCAGCTCTGCTCTGAAGGCCTCAGCTGATGGGATGAGGGTGTCTTAGTCTGTTTCGGGGGGCT
Source organism: Mirza zaza (assembly GCA_008750895.1). NCBI lineage: Eukaryota > Metazoa > Chordata > Mammalia > Primates > Cheirogaleidae > Mirza > Mirza zaza. Next base: position 37,514 of record VSMD01110006.1, read on the forward strand.
GGTATAACAGAATTGTATGACTGGGTGATCTATAACCAACGGAAACTTATTTCTCACAGTTCTGGAGGTCGGGAAGTCCAAGATGGAGGGGCCGGCACAGGCGAGGGCCTTCTTGCTGTGGGTGGAAGGGGGAGAGAGAGAGAGAGCTGGAACTCGCAGCCTCAAGCCCTTACAGAGTCAGCATTAACCCTTTCACAGGGTGCGGCCCTCATGACCTAAACGCTTCCTGTCCGGCCCCGCCTATCCCACTGTTGCCCTGGGGATTAAGTCCCCAACATACGCTTTTCGGGGGACACATTCAAACTGTAGTAGAGGGTAATCTCCTTTATTTAAAGGCAACTGTTAACAACACACCTTGGTGAAAAATTTAAAAATTATAATAAAAATAAAAGAGAGAATAATTTTAAAAGAAAAAAAAATACAGTCAACTGTTTGTGGATATTCACCATCTACGAAATGCCCTCATAGCAACACCTGGGTTCATGGCTAGCTGGATAACTAGCTGTTGTAGCTTGGCCTCGTTGACACGTGAAACCAACCATCGCAGGCAGAGAGGCACGAGAGGCACTTACGCCTCAGGTCCAGAGGGGGTGACCTCCATGTGGCCCCAGCAGGGCATGAGTGGGCGGAGGGACAGCTGGGTGAGGTCTGGCTGGTGCAGGGCTAAGCCCACGATTGCTGGCCAGGCCAGACCTGCGACATGACACGAGGCCTTCTCTTAAACGATGAGAGTCGAGAGTGCCAGGGTCCTGCTCACCCTGCATTTCACCTAAGGTTGTCCCTCCCCCTTGGCTTCTGCTGAAGGCAAAGATCTCACAAAGAACGACCTCAGGCTGAGCTAACTTCCAGCCCCCACGTAGAAGAACAACTTCCCCTTATACGCCTCGGGACCTCTCTCTTGTGCACTCACGTCTCAACCCCAGCCTGTTTCATTCAGGGGCAAGTTACCCACAAGTGGCAACCGAATGTTTGTTTATTCGCAATCTATTAGTTTTTGGCAGATAGTAGCTGCTGATTAAACGTCCATTCTTTTCTCCCATATTCCACATAAGCTGATATTTAGACTCTCCTGGATGTATTTCTCTATGCTTTGATCTTTCTAGTTTGTCAATATTTTTCCTAAAATGTGTGGCATCCAAAATCTGATGTACTCTGTGTTTACTAACAAAGTCAAAGAAAATATTATTTTCTGTGACCAGTGACTAGATGCCCATTAATTCAATTAACCACTTCAATACGAATGTTGACTATAGTCGATAGCCACAGATGAACGCACACAGCCCAGCGTCAACTTTAGCGACAGCCGTGATGACTTTTCTAATTTTTCATTTATCAAAATCAAATTGTGAACATTTAAAAATAACGTAATGAAAACATATATGTATATGTTACCTATTCTGATTTACATTACAAGTAAAGCTGCCTGTAAAGTAAAACAAGCTTTCAGTGCTTTCAAGCTTTCCTTATCACACAAGAGCAAAACGGATGCGTCGTCAATGCACAGCACAAACTATCGTGTGCACTGTGAGTGCGGCTGTGGGCAAGGTTTCGAGGCCGGTGAGCGCCATCCTGAAGTGGTTAAAGCTGCAACTGGGTTTTCTTTTTTCCTAGCTTTGCATTTGTTCATTCAGCAAATGTTTACTAAGTGCCTATTATGTGCCAGACACCGTTCCAGATGCCAGGGGGACAGTGGTGAACAAGAACGTACATTCTAGTGGCAGGGAGAGATGTCAACCAAGCAGACATCAGGTCATTTCAGACTGTAAGTACCAGGAGGACATGAAACAGTCCCATGTCACAGAAGTGACCAGGAACGGGGATTGGTATTGGGCTGGGTGGTGAGGGAGGACCTCTCCGAGGAGGTGACATTTGAGCAGGGACCCGAGTAATGACAAGTTGCTATAGGAAAAGCATAATAGCACACTGTTGGTTCTTTAGTCAATCATCAAAACAAGCAAACAAAAAAACCTTAGTTGTTTTACATGAATTATTAAGCCTGATCTTTCTAACCTTTTCTGAGCAAGAGATTTGTGCATCACGTTTATGTAACAACCACGTTCTCTAGTTTCTGTATTTGATGCTTCAATATCTTGCAGCCTTGCTGACCTTGGAGGCTCAACCGCTCCCCCAGTTAGCCAACGCCTAGAGGTAGAGGACTCACCTGCAAGGGTGCCTTTCAAGTGCAAACCAGCAATCTAGAGCCCACACCTGTAATGCCTCCTCTAGGGGGCTCTTACACTCAGGGCCACCATCCTCCCGCCCTGACCACCCTGGGCCAGGACAACAGCAGCTGTGCCCCAGAGCCTGCTGGAGTTATTCAAACCAGCCAGTGCTAAAGCTGCTCATCCTGCTTTTCCCTTGGAAACCCCAGTAACAGCTCACATCCATGTCCCCTTCGTCCCTCTGCCTCCTAATGAACCCGGGTGCTGCCCCATGGGGCCCTGCACGGCACGGGGGGCTTCCTGTTTCTAGGAGACCATGAGTGTAACACAAGCTCCTGCCTTTATGACACTAATTCCCATGTCTGTGTGTTTCACCATACCTGATTAGAATAAATCCTGGGTACATTTAAGTCAGTTTTCATTTACCTTCATTCTCTCTCTTCCTGGTCACCTTGGACCCCTGGTCCAAGCTGTCACCATCACTGGAAACTTTTGGGTTGTCTTCCCTTATGGTATCTTCCCTCCCATCTTTGCATCATCTGCAGAGCTGATAAATGTCTCCTGCATGTCCATGTTCATCTTTCATAACGTCACTAAGAGGAGTCATGGGCCACGCCCTAGAAATTCCCCTAGAGATCTCGTAAGTTAATGTACCCCCATTATAGAACTCAAGCATAGGTCAAATTATTTTAACTTCTCTAAAATATCCTTTTCATAAGCCTCACATTTTTCTATCTTGTAACACAAAAGATGATTTTGTGGCCAGGCACGGTGGCTCATGCCTGTAATCCTAGCACTCTGGGAGGCCGAGGTGGGCGGATTGCTCGAGGACAGGAGTTTGAAACCAGCCTGAGCAAGAGCGAGACCTCGTCTCTACTATAAATAGAAAGAAATTAATTGGCCAACTAATATATATAGAGAAAAAAAATTAGCCGGGCATGGTGGCACATGCCTATAGTCCAAGCCACTCGGGAGGCTGAGGCAGCAGGATTGCTTGAGCCCAGGAGTGTGAGGTTGCTGTGAGCTAGGCTGATGCCACGGCACTCACTCTAGCCTGGGCAACAAAGCAAGATTCTGTCTCAAAAAAAATAAAAAAAAGATGAAACAGAAAGATTGCGTGATGAAATTAAGAGCACTGGACTAATATCTCCTTACTCTATCAATGTGATATTGTGATATAATAAGAAATAAAGCCGGTGCTTTGGCTCATGCCTGTAGTCCCAGCTACACCGGAGGCTGAGGCAGGAGGATTGCTTGAGCCCAGGAGTTAGAGGTTGCAGTGAGTTATTATATAATCGTGCCACTGCAGTCCAGCCTGGGCAACAGAGCAATACCTTTGTCTCTAAAACAATTTTTTATATATATACTTTTTTTCTTCTCTAATTCTAGTTCCTGAGACAGAGCTCCCAACACCCTTAGAAATAGGAGTGCTAGGAGAATGTTCTGTTCTAATATCTAGTATTTGACCCCACTTCCTGATACAGAGCGCCTATATCCCCTGGAATCTCCGTAGTGATAAACAAACACCTTTGTATGCTACGGAGAAGGCTGGGGGACCCTGGGTGGCCTCAGGATGGGGTCTGGCTGCCAGGGGAACCAACTGTGTGATTAGAGGGTTGGCACTTTCAGCCCCACCCACCCCCGAGCCTCTGTGGAGGGGAGAGGGGCTGAAGGTTGAGGTGATCACCACTGCCCAATGATGTGATCAATCATGTCTATGTAATGAAGCTGCCATAAAAACTCAAAAGGACAGGGATCGAAGACCTTCCAGGTGGCTGACTATGTGGAGGTGTCCAGAGGGTGTCTTGCCAGAGGGGACATGGGAACTCCACGCCCCTCCCCCACACCTCGCCCTATCTCTCTCTCCATGTGTCTGTTCATCTGTATCCTTTGTGATACCCTTTCTAATAAATGAACAAACATCAATAAAATGTTCATCCGAGCTCTGTGAGCTGCTGTAGCAAATTAATTGAACCCAAGGAGGGGGTTGTAGGAACCCCGATTTGTAGCCGGTTGGTCAGAAGCACAGGTCACACCCTGGGGCTTGCGACTGGCGTCTGAAGTGGGGGAGCAGTCTTGTGGGACTGCGTCCCCAACCTGTAGGGTCTGACGCACGTCGAGGTCAGAACAGGATTGAATTGTAGGACACTTAGGTAGTGCAGAGAACTGGTGATTGTGGAGAAAACCCACAAACATTTTGGGGACCAGAAGTGAAGTGTCCTGGGTTGCCATGACTGTATAAGAAAAGAAAGTGTTTTTTGGCTGCGCATGGTGGCTCACGCCTGTAATCCTAGCACTCTGGGAGGCCAAGGCGGGCGGATTGCTCAAGGTCAGGAGTTCAAGACCAGCCTGAGCAAGAGCGAGACCCTGTCTCTACTATAAAGAGAAAAGAAATTAATTGGCCTACAAATATATATAGACAAAATTACAGGCATGGTGGCGTATGCCTGTAGTCCCAGCTACTCGGGAGGCTGAGGCAGGAGGATTGCTTGAGCCCAGGAGATTGAGGTTGCTGTGAGCTAGGCTGATGCCACAGCACTCACTCTAGCCTGGGCAACAAAGCGAGACTCTGTCTCAAAAAAAAAGAAAGTGTTTTTTTTTTCTATCTGAAACAGCCACCCTAGAGTCAACTTCAAAAAAGCAAACGGGATGAATTTTGCATGACTTGTATTTAGTTGATCCATATGGTTTTCCAGTAGTCATTATGTTATACTTAAAATGCTTGGGAGGAATTCTTGCCAAACATATTAGTCCATAAGTTCTGAAATGTCACTTCATTCTCTTTTTAAGAAACTGGGATAGACCGTTTGCTATGACTAAAATTCTTTGCTTGTTTTCGCCATAAAATATGATAAACACATGAGAATTTGGGAGTGTCGCATGGCAATGACACTCATTTAGAGAAAAGATGTAATTATTGGTGAGTCCTGACATAATATTCCTAGCAGGTTAAACAGTGGATTCTGGGCACTTGTTAGTTTCAAAATCATAAATATTGCCTTTAAATTACAGAATTTGAAATGAAAAAAAAATTAAAACATAAATATAAAAATAGAAGCAAAAATATTTTTTCAAAGTTCCTTTTTTTTCTTTCAGCCTCTACTCCCACTTCAAACAGAATATTTTAACATTTCCCATGAATGTTTCTTAAATTAGAATATGGAAGCGTTAAACTAATGCATGTTTTTATTAAAGCAATGAGTGCTGCTTTTAAAATAAAATTAGTCTCTAAAAGGACTGAGAGTTCATTTTTCTTTTTAATTCAAAGGCTAGAAAATAGCTACTTTACTTCATTTCAAAAGAAATTATTATGCTATGGCTACTTTGTGCTTTTATGTGGTTTTTATTGCATTTGGGGATCATTTTCTTCTTCTCCACACAACAAGGAAATGTTCAAAAGTATCTGTAAGAAAGAATTTTTTTTGTTCTTTCCATTTAAAGACATGTCTCAAATTTTGGTTGCTCTTAATAATTAACAGCCTTTCTGGGTTTAACCCTTTACTCAGGAAAACAAATGACCAACCTTTCCCCTGATCTGGATGACGTGTTTTCAGGGAACAGTAGACTTCACGGGGAAGCCAAAGGAGTCACAGGTGCTGTTCCAGGGACAATAATTTAGGAGGAGCCCGGCAACGGGGCTAAAAGGGCACATTGGCGAGGACTAACTAGGCCAACCGCACAGCATGAGGAGTGAGGGAAGGAATAAAAATGAGCCCCTAAAATATAAATGTTGACCTAATTTCAAGGCAGGTTGATTGTAAAAATGTATCCCACCCAGAGAAAACAATGTCTATATTCAGGTGAGCCATGAGGAAAACCGTCAATGTTTTCAAGGCCCGTAGAGAGAAAAATACTAAACATTTAAGAACCGGGTGATATTTAGGGATGGATTGATTCTGGCTCATGAAATGGATATTTCATTGCTCTTTAAGGTTGTAGGTGATTTCCATCCACACAGGCTTTTTGTTCTAAGTGATCTAGGAGAATTGAAAAGTGAACACCATGCTTTTGGCTGCCCCAAGCCCTCTGTGATAGGACCTCTGTCAGCAAAGGAGCGACAAGAAGGTGCTGAGGTGACTGAGCAGGGCAGTGGTAGAACCATCCTTGGGTGCTTTTGCCTCTTGAGGGAGGGAATATTTCCATGTTGACTTTGCTCTGCCACCAACAGCACAGCTGTTGCAGACACAGCAAGGGCCTCTGTCTGCCTGACATACTAGACATATCAGGGCCACTCCGTCTTATGCTACAGAACTCTTAGAGAGCAGATCGCTGCCAGCAGATGATCCCAACATAAGAACATGAGCAGATGTTTGAGACCTGAATTTTAAAATTCATTTGTAGAACTGGGAGAGAACCTTCACCCACCTGCTCACTCACCATGGAAAGTGCACAGCCGAGTATTTGCTTGTTCATGCATTCATTTTACCTTCACTTACAGAAAATTTCAGATATAGGAAGTCTGTCCAGAAAGTATCCAGCCATGTCATATGAAAAAAGTAGAGATATTTATTGAAGATGATACAAGAAACATTGTACACAGGACAATGACACCTCAGTCCCCTTCAAAGCAGGCACCTTGGGACCTCACACAGTTCTCAAAGCATCTCTTAACCTAACCTGTGCACGCTCAGTGTCCTTAGGTGTTCTGCTTGTTGCAGGGCTCCCAGAACATGGACTGCTTTTAACAGATTCTCGACCGTCTTTGATGTGTTTGTGCCACACTTTATTTGCACCGCACTCATTACATCGTTCCCCAAAGCCTTCTGAATCATCTGAAGAGTTTCCTCGGAGGCATGTTCAAGCTTAATGCAAAATTTGATGCAGATTCGTTGCTCTACTTGCTTGGTCATTTTTCAATGTGATGTGTGCCACACAGCACACAAGCTCACTCAGCACCATCTAGCGCCCCACTGACTGTCGTTGTTCACGCATGCTCGTCCCAGTCCACTCTCCTTGGCTGCCAGGTTACCCCGATGTCACCCAAACCGTTCTCATTATGTTAACGATGGCTGGAGACTTTCTGGACAGCCCTCATACACAAAGGTGGACAGAATAACGTAATGAACCCCTATCGACCAACTTCCACATTCACCAGCTCTTGGCCAAGTTTATTTCATCTCTAATCCCATGCAGCTCCCTTCCCAGCGTTATTTTGAAGCAAATCTTAGATATCATATAATTTCATCTGTAAATCTTTTGGCATATTTTATATGTATGTATAATGTGTCTTTACATATGTATGACTCTATTTTTAGATATGATCACAAGATTATTTGTTTTAACTAAAGATATGCATATTCAAATTTTCTCATTTGTCTCATGAATGTTTTGTACAGTTGGTTTGTTTGAGGCCAGGCCCAAACGAGGTCTGAACATTGAGTTTCACTGACATGTTTGTTAAGTTTCTTTTAATGTACAGGTTCTTAAGGTCTCTGAGGACCATTTTTTTTCCTTGCAATTTTTTGTTGGTGAAGAAATCAGATCATTTGCCTTGTATGGTTTCCCATATTCTGGATTTTGCTGACTACATCCTCACGGTATTCACGTGTTCCTCTGACTCCAGCATTTCCTGTAATTGGCAATTAGATTTAAAGACTTGACCTCATTCAATTCAATTTTGAGGGGAGCAGTAATATTTATAAGTGGATATTATAAACTTCCAACAGGGGGTAGATAATAACATCTGGTCTCTTTTGATCTAGTTTGTGCCCATTGATGATCCTTGTATAAACTCTTCCTTTTATTTGCAAACATTTGAATGCTGGCTGGGTATTTTTAGATCTGGTAATTAAATCATGGTTATGTGTTTTTATTTTATTTTATTTTTTTGAGTCAGAGCCTCTCTCTGTTGCCTGGGCTAGAGTGCCGTGGCATCAGCCTAGCTCACAGCAACCTCAAACTCCTGGGCTCAAGCAATCCTACTGTTTTAGCCCTCCTGAGTAGCTGGGACTACGGGCATATGCCACCAGACCTGGCTAATTTTTACTATTTTTAGTAGAAAAGGTGTCTCACTCTTGCTTAGGTTGGTCTCGAACTCCTAAGCTCAACCAATCCTCCCACTTCAGCCTCCCAGAGTGCTAGGATTACAGGTCTGAGTAACTATGCTCGGCCAAGAGTCTTTATCTTTTAGAGATACCTATTGAAATACTTACAGATATTCTAATTCTATCATTCTTTCTTCATTTATTGAAGCTGAAGCTGAGAAAGTAATTTCTAGAGGAAAATAGTTGATATTAGAAAGACAGACCAAATGATTTATTCTTTGTCCTTATTTATCAGTTTTCAAAATAATGATTTAGTGCCAAAGGAATCCCTAGGAGTTACTGTTGTTTTTAATGTGGTTGCAATAGAATTCATAAATTTTAACATACTGGATGTGTGACCTGATCTCTTGGTCCAAAGACTTTAGGGTACTACAAACAGACCCACAAAGCTGTAAAACTAACTTTCTTATTATAATTATATTTCAAAGAAACAACCATGAAAAATCATGGGGTGATGGGAGAAGGAATAGGAAGAAAGATTTTAAAAATACTATGTAATGAAGAAGAGCCATAAGCAAGAGGAGTTTCAGAATAACAAAATCCAATGCACGATTTGCTAAGGCTTGTCAGAAGATTGAGAAGCACAAGAAAATGTAAACCTGGACCCCAGTGAACCCAGCCTCCAACTGTTGGGGACTGGCCTGAGACTTCTCATTAAATAGCCATTCTTTTCCCCCGTCAGGCAAGTGGTTACCTGGGTAAGGGAACCCAGCCCACGGCCCTGCTTTCTCCACTAAAATCCAGGGGCAGGAGCCTAAGTGGGAAGTGAGCTGTGTCCACATCCTGCTACCCAACGTCTCACAAGCACGAAGAAGAAGGCAACGGTGACCTTCTTTGGTGATTCTCCTGTCATCTGGCAGTTCAACAGCCAACATGCCTCACCGAAGTGAGCCATTAGCATCCTCTACTTTACAGTGGGAAATGGATCAACTTCACGACCCCCTCAACAACAGCAAGAGGGGAGACCGACTCCAGCCGTAGAAATAGTTGGTGTTGCCATCACACATGTGGCCCTCAACACTCAGGGACTCAGAGACCTTAAGAAACCTCCCGAAGGCCACTGCAGGAGGATGAGCAGACCCTTACTAAGGGATAATTAACCAGTCCTAAAACCGTGTCGCAAGTGGGATGCATTAATAATTCTCAGGCGGCCATGCCCCCACTTCCTGGGAGATGGCTCTGTGCGTCCTTCAGGACACATCCTGGGGCAAGGCCACAGCTGAGCAGCTCTCCCGGCAAAGCCAGCCCTGAGCCTGGCCATGGGAAAGCAGCAGGATTCCTAGACAGCCTGATGGGACTGGCTGGTTTGACCCCTGCATTCCTTATGTTTCTTATTTTCTGTATCTTAGCATCTTTTGACATCTCTTGGGGACTTATAGCCCCAGGGAGGGAATGTCCCTCCCAGGGCTGGCCCATTCCTAGGGGTGGTGGAAAGCTTGCCTATTTAGGGGAGGAAAAATGTCACTCTACCCTGCTGGGTTCTGTGGCTGGGCCTGAGAATTAGACTGACATACGATAGCTTAAGAAGGGAAGAGCACACGAATTTACTTAAGATTTTTTACCTGTGCATGGGAGTCTTCAGAAGGAAAATGAACTCCCAGAGAAGCTGTGAGGCCCCAAAGCTTCAACACCTTTTTACCAAAGAGTTGTCAATTGTGGGGATATGAGAAGGCAAAGGGGCTTGGGCAAGGGGCAGTGGATTGGGGGATAGTGACTAGGAAACACAGAAACTGGTGTAAACTAGGGGCCAGGTTAGCACGATCCTACAGATCAGCCCCCGTGTTGATGCTCAGTTTCTGGTAATAAGAATGTTCTGTTCTTCCTGGTCCAGAAAGGGCACCTTTTTCTCATGAGAAATTATATGTTTTGCTTTTAGGTAGGAAGGGGAAAGTCAGAGAGCCACTACTGCATCACTATTTCCCAAGTGCCCTTAGCCCAAAATAACCAATATGCCGAAGTGGCATGTTTTGGGGTGGAATGTTCTGGACTCCTTCACCTGGGACTTGCCTTTCAAATGCAGACTGGCCAATCCAAGGCTTTCTCACACCAAGCCAATATTTCCCTCCCCTAAATCACCCCAGGCAGGGCACCTGCCTTCCTTCTTGAGCCAATCTCAAGGCTGTTTAGTCTGCCCTGCCTGCCTTTCCATGGCGACCCTAGGGGAGGCTCTAGCCTAGGCTGTCCCCTCGCTCCTGTCTCCTCCCTCTTGTCCATGCTGATGCGTCCCTGGTGGCTCTGCATGGCATCCATGTCCCTTGCTCAGCAAGCGTAAGTCATAAATCCTTTCAATGGCTTTGGCCTCTTCATGTCATCTACTCAGTCATGCCTCTGTATGTTAAATCCCAGGTATAATCTCAGAACAGCTGCACAAGAAAGAAGAGCCAAAGGGAGAAGGTGAGAAAAGTAGGCAGGAAATCAAAGAGAAGACAAAGTATCAAAATGAACAAAATCTGAGCAATAAAGAAGGAAACATTGGACTATAGGCGTGTCCTTCCCTTCCCAGCATAGGTAGGGACAGTGACAGCAGGTGCCCTGAAGGAAATATTGGCTAGAAAACGCCACAATAAATAATGGTACCACCTATATTTTAAATAGACCTTTATCATTTTCAAATTATCACACATGAGCCTAAAAACATCTGTTTTTCAGATCCATTTGTTCAACAACTTATTTATTGTATGCAGGAGTCAGATTTCAGACAAACCAGGTGTCAGACAGCCCTGCTCCAGGATTTAGAGGTATTTCCTTCTAGCTCCTGGTTGTAGAAGCCTGGGCTGTGTAAGTAATTAAACAATGGTTGTAAGCGTATTGCTAATTATAGAATAAATTAACATACCCATGTTCATAGCAGCATTATCAACAAATAGGAAGAAGTGGGATCCGCCCAAGTGTTCATGGATGGATGTGTGGATAAACAAAATCTAGTGTCTATACACAAATAATATCATTCGGCCTTAAGATGGGAAGAAATCCCATCACGTGCTACAACATGGATAAACCTTGAGGACATTATGCTGAGTGAAATAAGCCAGTCACAAAAAGACAAATACTGTCTGATTCTACTTATATGAGGTATCTAGAGTAGGGAGATTTGTAGAAACAAAAAGTAGAATGGTGGTTACCAGGAGGTGAGAAGTGGATAGCTATTCTTTAATGTGTACAGAGTTTCAGTTTTGCAAGATAAGAAAGTTCTGGAGATCCATTACACAACAATGTGAATATACCCAACACTAGTGAACTATTATAACCTTATACATGGTTAAGATGGTAAGTTTCACATTATGTGTTTTCTACCATAATTTAAAAAAATAATAATGTGTATAATTAATACAACGGAAAGAGAGAGAGAGAGCTGTCAGAATGATCACAGTTCGAACAATCATAGTTAGCTGAAGTCATCCATATTTAAACTGCTCTATGGTGTCTGTGACTAAAGATTGTGAACTTTCCTACTGCATCACAGGACCATAATGACACTTACTGAGCAGTCACCACGTGGTGGATTCTGTGCCGTGTGCTCTAATACACTAGCATGGAGCATGCAGCAGCCCTACCCAGCAGTGCTCATTGTTGTCAAGGATATAGAGGCACAGAGAAGATACATAACTTGCCTAAACCACACAGCTAGTGAGGAACAGATCTGATCACAGCTTCATCTGGCTGCAGACCTCCAGGCTCTTAACCAAAACACATACTGCCCTTTTCAAAATTAATGCAATGACTCCTGCCATCCCATATTAGCTAATGACAGTAGTACATGGACACGATGTATAAATAAATAAGTGAAGATATATTGAAGTGTGTGTTCCCCTAAACTTTACGGATAGGGTGTGATGTGTGATAGGGCGGCCTTGCTAATAAACTCTCTAACAGAGAAAAATTAACTACCTAACAAAAAAAAAAGGAGAAAAAGATCACTGATCACTGCTCCTTGTCTGATTAACCACAGGGACCTTAAATCACTGCCTTTAAGATTAATCACATGAGTCTGAACTCGCTGTCTTTGAAAATCAACCGCCTGTGGAGATCGTTTTTAACAGCATTTGAAAAGAGCTGAGCAGAGAGAAAGGAAGTGTAAATCCTCCTCCTTTACATTTGCCAGACCAGTCTGGCCAGACTATCTCCCAGAGAAGATTAACAAGCCAGTCTCCAGGAGAAGAAAAAAAGGAAAAAACGAACACCCTAACATCTGGCAGCCGTATCCTGCTGATCAGTTACAGTAACATATTTTTCTTTCCCCCTTTCAAACCCCCCAGTGAAAAGCCCAAGCTGCTCAGCTTCAGAGCCAGCATTCCTTTCTTTCACTTGCGTGCTATGCCCTTTTCCCTTTCTCTCTTGGGAAAAGTAAAATAAACTTCTTACTTCTTTCCATCCCAATCTTTGTGTCAAGAATTCTTTCTTCCTCCACGCCATGAGCTTCCACCCTAACAGGGTGGCCATCAGAAAATTTTGGAGACCAAATTTTATATCTGGGACATACTCAAACTGAAGCATTATTTAACTGGATCTATTTTCACTTGCTAAATCTAGCAGCTTTACTTACCTATGCTAAACCATGAGGTCTTTGAAAGCCAGGATCCTCCCTCATTTGTCTTTGAACCCAACCACCTCGTACAATAGTTGGCGCATAGTAGGCCCTCAATAACAATTTTCTGATTAAGGATGGCAAAATCTTGGTAACTATTGAATTATCTGGGGCACTTCACTGGCTACATAATTTATGAGGCCAAGATGCAAAATGAAAATGTAGGCACTTGTTAAGAAATGATTTATAATTCAGAAGTTAATACCCAGGGCCCTTCCAAGTGTGAGATTCTGTGTGCACAGGTCATAGGTCCATGAAGCAGGCCCTGTAGGGGAGTGAATACATAGGGATCTAGTCTGCTATTCTCTCTACTTTGTTGTATTTTTAAAACTTTCAATAAGAAAATGTTTTGATCGTTTTTTGGTTGACTAGGTTTTCATTTGTAAGCGCTGCTATCTAATAATGGTTCTCAAAGTGTACTCTTCTTACAAGCATGATCAGCGTCACCTGAGAACTTGTTTTCAATGCTAATATCTGAGCCCTGCCTCCGACCTACAGAATCAGAGACTTTGGTGGTGGTGGGGAAGTAGCCTGTTTTATCAATTCCCACAGGTGACCTGCAAGCTGCAGCTTGAGAACCACCAGAATATATGTTGCCTAAGTCCACACATCTAGTTATTAGCAGAACCAGGACTTAAGCCCAAGGGTCATGCTGTGAGTTTATTCTCTCTTCATTATATTACACAACAGCCAGTGAGAAAGTGGAGCCAGAAAAGCAGCCAATTATTCAAGAAAAGTCTCAGGTGACTCTAGAGTATAGACTGCCCTGCTCCAGAATCCCCAAGCCGTTCAGCCCCCGAGGACCCCTGTGTGATGTGCAGGTGTACCCGTGAAAAAGGACAACCTGCTGGGACCCATCTAGCCACCACCAGTGAAGAGCATTTCCTAAAGACATCACTGTGTCCACAGCTGAGCAGCAACATTGATGTTTAAAATGACAACTGGGTCATTCAACAAAACATCAAAGTGGGCTAACATTGAGAAGTGGGCTGTGGGTTGAATAGTATTCCCAGAAAGCTATATTCAAGTCCTAACTCCAGTACCTATGAATGTGACTTTATTTGGAAATAGGGTCTTTGCAGATATAATCAAGGTAAGATGAAGTCACACTGGAGTAGGGTGGGCCCTAATCCAATATGACTTGTGTTCTTATAAAAGAACAAGCATCACAGACAGAGGCATTGATGGATGTGATGCATCTAGAAGCCAAGGAATGCCACAGATTGCCAGCAAACCGTGATTTTGGCATGGGACAGATTCTCTCCCAGAACCTCCAGAAGGAGCCAGCCCTGTACACACCTTGACTTCAGACTTCTGGCTTTCAGAACTGGGAGAAAATACATTTCTATTGCCTAAGCCACCCAGTTTGTGGCACTTTGTTGTGGCAGCCCTAGCAAACTTAAACAATGTAGAATGTGTTTTAGATGAGAAACAATCAGACAAGCAGAAAGGAGATGGTTTTAGGAGCAAGAGCAGGCAACAGATCCTGTCTCAGCTCTCATCGACGCCTTTGGCATAGGTCAATGTTTGTGGGGTGCAGGGCACAAACGAAGGCCCGTGTTCCATGGGGCTAAATCCTTTTTAAATTAAAAAAAATTTTTTTAGAGACAAGGTCTTGCTCTGTTGCCCAGGCTGGAGGGCAGTGGTGCGATCATAGCTCACTGCAACCTTGAACTCCTGGGCTCAAGTGATCCTCCTGCCTCAGCTCCCCTGAGTAGCTGGGACTACAGGGTCTTCCTATATTTCCCAGGCTGGTCTCAAACTCCTGGCCTCAAGTGAGCCTCCCACCTCAGCCTCCCAAGGTGCTAGGATTCCAGGTGTGAGCCACCGTGCCCAGCCAGGGCTAAATCCTTAGGAGTTAGAACCAAGAGAACAAAGTGCTAAGTTAAATACGTCTTACCCTCCCCTACCTTGGCAAATATTCCTTCACAGTAATCTTAAGGCCAGGTTTGAATCAGGAATTCTTGGACTCTCCAGAATACTCTGGAAGCATAGAAGAGTTACCCTTTAACTGATGATACGTTACCTTGTCAAGGGTTAAGCAACTCTCTTTGGAAAACTTTAAGAAGACAACAAACAACAAGCAACCAGGCACCCATGATTCAGGTGACGTTAATAATTATCAAATTGTCATGTTGGAAATAATATTAACAACATTTGTGACATCTTCAAATTTTGAAAAGTCATTCCTCTAGGGGAAAGTTTATTCTTTCATTATTCTGCTTTCAACCAGGGAGCCCAAACTTGGCATTGGTTTGCTACTTTTCTCTCCATAGAAATAAATACAACATGATTTTCCCTGAAGGAAGGTGCAGAAAAAAAGTCTCTAGTTTTCAGTTAACAAGGGATCTGAGGCTCTTTTTGCAATGGTTTAACTATTCCTCTGGGTCAGATTCCTTCTTTTGAAATAATTAGATTATGGTGATACATTGAAACTAGCTTTCATCCATAACATTTTTATTTTTTAGCAGTTTTAATAGAATTCAAATGTTTATTACTACCTATTTCTATGAACCAGCACATTTACCCAATTTGAACAAAAATGTGAATAGGCTAGTCAGTAGGGAGCCTTTTAAGACATTTGGTACTTGGGAAAGAATTTAACAAATATTCATATTAGAATCAGTTTCTGTTCGCAAGGCATAGATTAATAAGTAGAGGGCAGGGAAGCAAGGGGGCATTTCCTTGTAATTTCAACTAATAGATCAGTTTCATCCTCTAAATGTTACATAAAATCTAATAATTTTGAAAAGCAGAATAATGAAAGGATAAACTTTCCCCCAAAGGAATAACATTTTGAAGTTTGAAGATGTCACAGATGTTTGTTAATATTAAACATGACAAGTTAGATAATTCTTATGAATATTACCTAAATGAACTTGATATTTGGCCAGTGAGGACATAGGCTGGCCATGTCACAGCCTGGCCAAATTCTGCCTCTGCTTTTAGGATTGCTCATGAAACTTAATGGGAACAATATTTTTTTGGAAAAAAAAGTAATGTCATTTAGAGTAGGTAACTTAATTATCACTGTATAATTTTTCCCTTTTATTTTGCTTTTTAGAATGTGTCCTGGAAAGAGGACTAGAAATTAGAAAGAAGAAAGAGAAATGCTATCCAATTATTATAAACGGCCCACATTTTTTCCAAAAGAAGCCATTTCTTGTAAAGTTTAGACAGGGTCACCTATGACTTTGTCTGACAATATTGAAGGATGAAAGAAAGTCCAAGAAATCGTTTTTTCTTTTTCTCATCCATTGTGAAGCAATTTACAGAGCAGTCCTTTTGTAAGGCAACACTGGACTGTTTCTAAAGGAGAGGCAAGGTGAAACAATTGCTGTATTTTGAAATACGCTTAGGGAGAGACAGGGCTGTCGCTAAGAGCTTGGCAGCCGGCCAGGAGCAGTTTGGCTGCGCGCCACACATCCTCAGGAACTTACCAGAAGCCAGAATCTGGTCCTCCATTTTATGTCCTTAAAAGCACCATCTTGTCATGTCCCACAGTTGGTCAGACTAGTGCTAACCAAATTCAGAAAAGATTAATGCTATATAAAATCAGAATGCCAAATTACTAATTTATTTATATCGATTTACATCGATTTTCTCATGTCTCTGAGATGGCTCAGGCATCCAACCTGGACACTCATTTCTGGGCACCAAGGTTCTTGGAAAACCACATGAGTGACCAGAGGTTGCTGGGCAAGCACAGAGTTAGAGCAAAAAGCAATAGCATCACATTTTTAAAGGCAACTCCATTCACTTTATGATGAAGCCCACAGCAGATGTCTGATCCGATTGCTACTGTCTTCCAGAATATTTATCTTGGAGTTTTAAAATTCCTTTTCATCTTTTATCATGGCTGACCTCGTGATCAGAATGGATTTGTAGTTATTTGGAATAAAAGATACTTATGTGAAGTCAAGGCTTTAGAGCTATATAATAGACAGCAGAACTTTATATTTTTGACTCTTCCAAATTTATCCTGGGTGATTACAGATGAAGCTCCAAAAGAGATCATAAACAGATGTAACCCTAAAATACTGGTGACAGAAAATCCATGGATGGACTATAATTGATCGGTTTATCCCAAGGAAGCAAAGGAGTCCTCCAATTGGCTGGTTATATGCACAAAAGGGCAGCCCCTTTGCACAAAAGGTGAAAACTGTTTACCCGTGGGGGAACCAGCATTCTGAGAGGATGAGATCAAAGGAAAGTTTAGAGGAGAAAAGGAGAGAAGGAGCAGAAATCCACACTGAAAGCTTCAGTGGTGGATGCAAATGCAACCACAATCAGACTATGCTTCAGAAGCGAGAGAACAGCCA
Organism: Mirza zaza; assembly: GCA_008750895.1. Lineage (NCBI taxonomy): Eukaryota > Metazoa > Chordata > Mammalia > Primates > Cheirogaleidae > Mirza > Mirza zaza. The sequence continues at coordinate 54,627 of VSMD01110006.1, forward strand.
TGAGCAGCCTAAGAGGGAGGAGCCCTGGCAGGTGGGGACAAGGGACTTACCATGTTCCTTCCCAGCCCTTAAATGTCACAAAGAAAACTTCTGAATCATTTTATTCATCCTCTATCTACATGTTCTCTGATGGTATTTAAGCATGCTTCATAATTTTTATTAGTCTTTTAAATAGGATTTACATATAGTCATTCAGACAGTATAATAGTCTATTAAATAGGATTTACATATAGTAATTCAGACGATATAAAAAGGTATGGAGAACACTATCGTGGCTCCTCAAAAAATTAAAAATAAAATTTCTATATGATCCGGCATTCTACTTACAGGTATATATACCCAAAGAATTGAAAGCAGGTTCTCAAAGATATATGTGCATACCCATGTTCATAGCACAGCGTTATTCATAACAGCCAAGAAGTAGAAGCAACTCAAGTGTCCATCAACAGATGAATGGATAAAGAAAATGTGGTATATGCACACAACAGAATATTATTCGGCCTTTAAAAGGGAGGAAATTCTGACACATGCTATACCAGAGATGAACTTTAAGGACACTACGCTAAGTGAAATAAGCCAGACACAAAAGGACAGATATTGTCCAATTCCACTTATATGAATTACCTAGAGTAGGCAAATTTGTAAAGACAGAAAGTAGAATGGTGGTTACAGGGGCTTGGGGCAGGGGAAAATGGGTAATTGTTGTTTAAGAAGCACAGAATTCCAGTTTGGGAAGATGAATGGTGGTGATGGTTGCACAACAATGTGAATATGCCAAATGCCACTACATGGGACATTTAAAAGCAGTTAAAATGGTAAGTTTTGTTATTTGTATTTTATCACAATAAAAAAATCATTCATTAAAAACAAAAGTATGGAGTGAAAAATAAGTTTCTCTCCCATTTCATCTCACCCAGTTCTAATGTTGCATGAGTTGTAGGTACTTCCAGCAGAAAGGGATTTAATATGAGGAATTAAATGCTTACAAAATCTCTGGAAGGGCTGGAAAAGGGAGTGCCAAAAGGCTACCCCTGGAGTTATGAAGTTCAAGAGCAGCCACCATGGCTGTGACTCAGAGTTCCAAGAAGCCAATGTAGCCGCCATCACTGCAACCATCTCTCAGCATCCCACATGGCTGCTGGCCCTAGTGCATGGGGTCCACCCACTCGTGTCCTTTGGTCTTGCCTAGCAGCCGAACACAGCAGCAGGAAGATGCCCTGTGCTTTCCAAATCATGTGTGAGTGTATCCAACCACGAGAACTCCCTACACTTTCAGGATCCTAGCTGCAAAGGAGTCGGGGACTGTAAACTCTATGGTCAGGATGGTACCTTAAAATGAGAGTGGACTGGGAGCTGAGTGGGTCAACCCACAGCTGAGCACACCTTCCCACAGGCAACCACTGCTGCCAATGACTTTGGGATCTTTCTAGAGATAATCCCTGCATAAATAAACATGATCACATGATCATAGATGAACCTTTTTTATTAAACCCAATAGTGCCATACTCATCACACTTTTCTGCACCTTGTTTTTTCTTTCACTGAACAATACCTGATATAAGAAGAATATGGTTCTACATCGTTCTATTTAACATAAAAATACAATTTTGATCACTAAAATTCTTTGCTGCATACTTTAAGGGATTAGACGACATTCAGGGTGATTTCACTCTTGATTACACTTTCATACAGTAATGGATTTTTAATAGAATCATCTGAATAGAACAGAACAAAAACAGCCTTGACTTCATGAAGGAAAGTTCTTGCATGTTCCAAGAAACAAATGATCTTTTTATGCTGTTGTGCACACCCTCTTGCATTCTACACATAGCCGGTGACGTCCATTCTAGACCAAATGGTGACCTGCTCCACTGCACATTTGCTCTGCTGTCAGTCACCTGAAGAGAGAGGATGCCTTCTGTGGCGGCTAAAATAAGTTGTACACTGTGGGAGCAGCTGTCAGTGCCACGCCCGTATCTCCTGGTAGGAGCCGCTTTCATGGATGCCGGCCTGACTGCCAACTGCCTGCAACCGCGACTCTGCCTGAACAACCACGACAGAAGATCCACTGATGGACTGTAATTGCTCAGTTTATCCCAAGGAAGCAAAGGAGACCACCGATTGGCTGGTTATAGGCACAAAAGGCCAGCCCCTTTGCACAAAAGCCTCTCCCTGGCTTTGGCAATTTGTTCTGCCTGCACAGGGGCAGGATGCAAATGCCAGGAAATGAATGGCTCCAGAATGCAGCTCTCAAAAGTGGAGTCAGTGGACAAATGCTCTTTTTCTCTCCCCCGTTGGGTAGGAAAACTCTGGGGTCCCTCTGTTTGGTGGCCCAGAAGTTCCCCAGCCGGGTTGAGCCCGGCATCCACGGCAGTGACTTGTTTAATCACACACGCTGTGTCAGTTCCCTTGCCTTTCCTGCTCATTGTTCCCTGGAGCCAGCTCCCAGATAAACTACTCGCGCTCTAATCCTAGTCGAAGGGCCTTGTCTGGGACGTGTATGTTTGCAGAAGTTGGGCAGCACACCTGGGAGGGGCTAGAGGCACACCCATGGGGGAAACCCGGTCCGCAAATTTCTGACAGCGACATCGGGACTCTGACTGGACATTTCCAATGAGAGAGCTGTGATGTGTCCCCCGCAAACTCCTATGTTGAAGCCTTAACCCTTAGCACCTCAGAGTGTAACCGCATTTGGACATAAGGACTTAAGCAGGCAGTTAATTCAAAATGAGGTCTTTAGGGTAGGTCCCAATCCAATATGACTGGTGTCCTCACAAGAAAAGGAGATGAGGACAAAGGCACAGAGGAAAGACCATGTTAGGACACAGGAAAGCAGGCCCCCCCTGATTTTGGAACTTCCAGCCTCCAGAACTGTGAGAAAACACATATTTTTTTTGTTGTTGTTTAAGCCACCCAGTCTGTGGCATTTTGTTATGGAAGTCCCAGCAAACCAATATGGGAGCCTTACAACATCTAGTGGCAGTCCGTGTCATTCCTGGACTCTCGTGGGTGCTGAAAAGTTCTCTGCATGGACCGAAATCCTCTTCCCCACAACTACTTTTATTTCTGCCTTCCACCCGCAAGAAATCTGCTTCCTCTTTTATGTGACAACCGTCATTCATTCACAGGACTAAAGAATTCTAAAGCTAGAAAGTATCTGAAAAGGTCTCCTAGGGGCTCCCCGTCCAGAGCTCGCCCCCCGCTGGTGGCTCACAAAGGCAGGGAGGGTGAACCCAGGGTTTTTATATCAACTACTGAAGTGTGATATAAATAGGAGGCTGAGAACATTTAACCATTCTCCCAGGAAGAAAATACAATTTTGGTTTCTGTCACTCTGTCACTTGTTTCTTTGACAGAGTGATTGGAAGTATAAAGTATTAAGAACTATTGATCTAGCTCTTCATTTTACAGGTAAAAAAAAAAAAAGCAAGGCCTAGACAGGTTAGGTGAGGTCACACAGATTGTGGCAAAGCTCAGATCAAACTCTGGGGTTTTGGCAGGATGTGGTGGCTCACGCCTGTGCTCCTAGTACTCTGGGAGGCTGAGGGGGGAGGATTGCTTGTGGTTAGGAGTTTGAGAGCCTGTCTCTACCAAAATAGAAAAATTAGCTGGGCATGGTGGTGCATGCTTTTAGTCCCAGCTACTCTGTCTCAAAACAAAAACAAAAACAAAAAATACAAAAAAAGCACACCAGGGTTTTGGGGTCTAGTCCAGCCCTTCTTCTACTTCTTGAAAGTTAACCTCTCCCCCCGACCCCATCCTCTCTTCCATGACAAACATCGCCGCTCACCACTGGTCCTCAGCCCCCTTTTTCTCTTTTCTATCTTTTTTTTTTTTTTTTTGAGACAGAGTCTCACTTTATTGCCCAGGCTACAGTGAGTGCCATGGTGTCAGCCTAGCTCACAGCAACCTCAAACTCCTGAGCTCAAGCAATCCTTCTGCCTTAGCCTCCCAAGTAGCTGGGACTACAGGCATGCGCCACCATGCCCGGCTAATTTTTTTCTATATATATTAGTTGGCCAATTAATTTCTTTCTATTTATAGTAGAGACGGGTCTCGCTCTTGCTCAGGCTGGTCTCGAACTCCTGAGCTCAAACGATCCGCCCACCTTGGCCTCCCAGAGAGCTAGGATTACAGGCTTGAGCCACCGCGCCCGGCCGTCTTTTCTATCTTGATCACTCTCCTCTGCAGTGTCACCTGGGTTCTTCAGGAAGCAGAGGCTGGGATGGAGCTGGGAGTGCACGCGATTTATTGGGGGGTGACGATGCCTCGGTAGATAAAGGGGGAGTGAGAAGGGAAATCCGTCAGCCCACGGTGCTTATGTGACCCCTGGAAGTGTCCAGGGGAGCCTCGGCCTGTGCTGCACGTCTCAGAGTCTTGCCTAAGCCAACGGCTGCTCCAGGGTTGCCAGTGGCAGAGTCCCTTAGTGAGCAGAGATGGCCGGGCCCTGGTCCTCCCACTGTGCTCAGTGACTGGGTGGGGGCTGCCTGGGCAGAGTGTGGTTCAGGCCGAAGGCCGAGGAAGTGCCTAAAGGTGCTGCAGGTGGAGGCTGCCAGGTGCCTGCAATGAGCGGCCAGTTCCTCCTGCAGGGAGAGCCAACTGCACACTCTCACACCTTCCATATGTGGCCACCCTCTGGGCTCTCAGGTTTTTAAAATATGGTTCTTGGGGCCTCTCAGAGCACACTGCTGTGTGCAAAGTACAGCAGGCGTCATCTCCTGCATCTGTCCTTTGCATCTCTGTAGATCTAGCTGAAGACTGCCTGGAATCTTCTAGCGCGCTTATCACCCTGTTGGCTTACAATGAGCTTGCAATCAGCTATACCCCACGGCCCTCAGTCTCTCTCCTCTCACACTGATTTTTGTGCTGTTGATTTGGATATCCACATGCAGGCATTTTGTATTTTGGTCAAGACTTCCAGGTCATTTCTGAAGAGCTGCTGATACACATGTCAAGATCTTTACTCACCTTTATTTTTATTTGTAAAAAACCCCAGAATTTTACAAGTAAATGTCTTCGGCCTTGTTCCTAAGTTTGAGAGTTTACATAGATCTAGATTAGTGAAGACCTAGTAAATTGTTCTAAATGTGGTCAGTAAAATCAAGCCCTACTCCCATCATAGCTATTATAGTGATAAACTTGATATCAACTACAAACTTGCCGAGAATAGTTTTCTTCATCAAAAATTCTAATACACCAAGCTTCATATAACAAATATTTAGATTCTAAATTATAAATAAATATTCCTTAGAACTACTAAAAACACCCTCCTAATTTATAAGAAAACTTTCACCATTCTTAACAAAAAACTTGGAAACTCAACTTTAAGATAACAAGATACAGAATAAACATAGATTTAACTTCAGTTTTATGGTACCAAGTTTGTAAATATTTGGCAACCTTTTCCTCATTTAAACAGACTAATGGCTGGCTGAAAGCTTGCCATCTCAAAGAACCACATCAACAGCTGCAGTTCTTCTAATTTTTAAAAAATTAAACTGCACCTAGCACTCTGGGAGGCTGAGGTGAGTGGATCGTTTGAGCTCTGGAGTTTGAGACCAGCCTGAGCAAGAGCGAGACCCCATCTCTACCAAAAATAGAAAGAAGTTAATTGGACAGCTAAAAATATACAGAAAAAATTAGCCGGGCATGGTGTCGCATGCCTGTAGTCTCGGCTACTTAGGAGGCTGAGGCAGAAGGATTGCTTGAGCCCAGGAGTTTGAGGTTGCTGTGAGCTAGGCTGATGCCATGGCACTCTAGCCTGGGCAACAGAGTGAGACTCTGATTCAAAAAAAAAAATTAAACTACAACTAGGGCCTGTAGTTTCTGGCTTTAGTTATAATCTCTTGCCAAGGTTGAATTAAAGAATATGAGGATTTATAATTTCTGTTTCCACTTGTCCAATAATACTAGTGGGGTCTCTGTTCAATTTCATCTCTGTGTTGAGCTGAAATCCACAGTATTGATTTGAGGAGGCTGTATCTTTACAGTGATGTGTGAACAGTCCATTCATAGTCTCCAAGGGAAGCTAGTGGGTACTCATAAAGCTCTAAGTGTGAAATAGTAGTAACTTCCCCTTTGCTATTCTCTTCATTTGTAGCAGATCTGGCAAATGCAAACCTGATCTTTTATCTTTGTCACAACCTCATTTACTTAATTCAATTTCACATCCATGCCTATTCTTACATGTCATCCACTCATTATGTTTAAAGATTCTCCTACTTGGTTTATAGCTGTTGTTGAAGTGAATTCTCTCCCATGTTGATTTATATCTTTCTGTTTTTTCTTATGTTTCTAGAGTCCTTTAGTCAATCAACATTAAGTCCTTGTCACAAATCCTCTTGACACGAAGCATAGATATAGACAACTCTGTGATGTTAAATAATAAATACTTAAAAGCCAGACAGCATGGAATCTGGAGTCAGAAGATCGGGCTTTGAGTTTCTGCTCTTTTTTCATCTGACCTGGGGCAAGCAATTTAAACTCTCCAAACTTCAGTTTCCACAATCATAAAATTGTGGAAATATACCTTGTGAAGATCACATAAAATAACAGTTAATATCTACCATGGAATTTCTAAATGCCAGACTGTGATTTAGGGCATAAAATTGTATTATTAACTCATTCACGCTTTCCAGCAACTCCATGAGAATCCTGCGATTACCATCGTTTTTGCAGATGAAGAAAATGAGGCACAGAGAGAGGATTAGAAAAAAAGAAAACTAGTCCAAGGTCACACAGATAGGAAGTGATAGAGCTGGGATTTGAAGCTAAGCAGCCTGACACCAGAACTTGACCTCTGTGCTACGTTGCTTCTGTGAAAACATCTGCAAATACCTTTTAATAGCCAGAAAGTGATGAACACGTGCATTATGATTCTATGTATCATAATTCATATAGTCTGTATAAATGCAGCAGGATATATGTTTAAATATGTTATAGGGCATTTCATTATTCACCATCTAACCAGATACTTCACTTAAGCACAATTAGATGAGTCAAAATGACATTAGCAAATAGAGTTAGATAAACTGGACCGGTGATTCCCCAATGTGGCTGAGTGTCCAGAGATCACCTGCCATGACTGCAAACTCTTGGGTCCCAATACGGAGGTCCTGGATTTCTGGGGAGGACTCGGCAATCTGTACTAGCAGCAGCAACAAAAGCCCCCCCAGGTGAATCTGACCAGTTAGATGTGGGAAGAAGTAGACTGGCAGATATCCTGAGATCCCTTTCAACATTCTGGTTCCATGAATCCCTGAGGAACTTCTTGGCAACAGTTTTCTCCTGCCTGAATAGTCACGTCATTCAGACAGCTCACTCTGTAAGCAACTTTTAACATCATGCAGGGGTCCTCAAACTACAGACGTTAATCCGGCCCACCGGGTGTTTTTGCTGTCACTGCCTGTCCTGCTTAGCAACTGACTTGTCCCGGGCCGCAGTGCGCATGTGTGGAATGTGCATCACACTCTCCAATGGCCCTACAACGATCTGAGGGACAGTGAACTGGCCCCCTGTTTAAAAAGTTTGAGGACCCCTAATAGGGAGTACGTGAGCCACTTAATGAATTTCTCATACAAAATACTGGACTCATCTGTGATTTGTCACAACCACAGTTCTGTAAATTAGATCGCTAGTTGGTCACGTTGGGTTTCCCACTGGGTCACATCACAAACAGGAAAAGCAACTTGTGCACTATGTGTGATGTTTTTGTGCTATGATAGCTACAAGCAAATACTAAAACTCTCTCTTGACAGTGATAATTTGGGGTTAGAAACTGGTTTGTAGAACTAAGTGTAATCACTATTAGAGGGAAATTATTTTATTTATCATACAAATATTCTTAAAGCTATTCTAATGCTATCATTTCAAAAAGGTAGCTACATATGAGAATCTATTTTCACAAAAATGTTTTTTTCCTTAGGAATTTGTCTTACTTATTCCAGGATGCTAAACAGAATATCATAGGATGGGTGGCTTATAAGTAACAGAAATGTATTTCACACAGTTCTGGGGGCTGGGAAGTCCAAGATCAAGGTGCATGGTTCACAGATGCCGTCTATAGATGCCTTCTAGCTGTGTCCACATGGTGGAAGGGGCGAAGGAGCTCTCTGCTAATCCCACTCATGAGGGCTCTACCCTATGACCTAATCACTTCCCAAAGGCCCCACCTCCTAATCCTATCACCTTGGAGGTTAGAATTTCAACATATGAATTTGGGAGGGACACAAATGTTTAGTCTATAGTATGATTTAAGGTCAATGACAGCCAGGTGTGGTGGCTGATGCCTGTAACCTAGCACTCTGGGAGGCCAAGGTGGGAGGATTGCCTGAGGTCAGGAGTTCGAGACAAGCCTGAGCAAGAGCAAGACTCTGTCTCTACTGAAAATAAAATAAATTAGCCAGGCATAGTGTTGTGTGCCTGTAGTCCCAGCTATTCATGAGCCTGAAGCAGGAGGATCATTTGAGCCCAGGAGTTTGAGGTTGCTGTGAGCTAGGCTGATGCCATGACACTCTAGCCTGGGCAACAGAGTGAAACTCTGTTGGAAGAAAGGAAGAAGAAATATAAAAAAAAAAATTTAAAGAAAAAAAAGAATTTAGGGTCAATGAAAAGCTGGCTAGGAGTTTGAGGTAAAAAGTGAGGAAAAAGAAAAATATTCTACATACTAGACTCATAGATGTGATATGTCACTGCTCCCGTTTTGTCATTCTTCATGCCATGTCACTTTTTAAAATGTGCTAAAAACACCGAAAAAAAAGGAATATATGATAAATACTAATAATGCAAAAGGTGCTCAATTTTTAAATATTTTGCTTTCACCTAAGTCACCCACCCCCTAAGACCACTCTCCCTTGAGGGAACCACTGGTAGCATACTGCTGATACTCACATCCTTCCAGAAATGTTCTATGCCCATATAAGCACATGTGCATGCATGCACTCAGTAGTTAAGTGCAGAGCTCTGGCGTCAGGTCGCCTGGGTTTGGCGTAGGTGGGCTCACCCACCATCTGAGCAATGTTGACCCAGTTCCACTTTCTCAGTCATGAAAAAGGGATAATATAGTAATATCTACCTCATACGGTTGTTGGACGATCAAAGGAGTTGATACATATGAAGTGCTTGTAACTGAGCCTGGCATGTTACAAGTATTTATAAACATCATGTTTCTGATTATATCTGAGCCTTGTGTTTACACCAATAGAACCACCTCTCAACTTGCCATGCTTAATATATTTAATATCAGCATTTACAGCTACACCTACCCTCTACTGCAGCACGATGCCCAGTGACACAGACAGGCCCCATGTTATTTACAATCGCCCTGTTGACAGACATCTATTCCGTCATCAAGGATTTTGCTTTTACCAACAACATTGTGCCAACCCTTCCTGCACATGGGTCCTTTGCCACATGCACTGGTCTATGCAGAGAGTAAATTCTAGAATGGCCAGATCTGGCACTTACCATTTGAATCAACATCAGTTGGGGCTACAGGCTAGGCTTTAAGTGAGTAGGTACAAAATACACTTCAAGCCACTCTCCGGGGTAGAAGGAAAAGAAATCAGTGAACAAATGCCACATAAATAGTACAAGTAGACCTGCAATGGGACTTCCAAACACTTAAGAGGCTTTCTTAATTCCTGGTGGCAGTATTTTCAGAAGACTGCTATCACAGACAATCACGAAGTCACCAAGGGAGACATCCTTGTTAAAGACCTTTCAGGTCCAATCACTGCCCCTGGCACATTCTCTCAGCCCACTTGTCCAGGCTGATGCGGACCAGTGTGCTCTAGTCTGTGGCCAGCTGAAGAGCAGGGTGCAAATGAGACCAAGGGCACAGCACCAGCAGTGGATGTAGGCAAAGGATCATGGGAGAAATCCTTGGTCCGTGGGAGCGGCCCCTCCTCTCTCAGATGTAGACATGGAGGCCCAGGGAAGGTGTGATTTGCCAAAGGTCTCAGATCACATACTTCCTGACTGCCACGCTACTGGGCTCCCACTGCGCCTGAAAGGACACTGTGAGTGAAGCACTGGAGTTGGGAGGTGTGTGTGGGAGTGAGAGTGTGTGTGTGCGTGCAAGTGTGAAGTGGCAGGAGAAACAAGTCTTGCCACATAGAAAACTTTCCCTGGGCTGAAGCAGAACTCTTGGGTGAAGCTTTCTTATTATACTTCCACCTCTTTAAAATTTTTTTACTAGAAAAATTTTTAAAGGCCAGGCGCGGTGGCTCACGCCTGTAATCCTAGCACTCTGGGAGGCCCAGGCGGGTGGATTATTTGAGCTCAGGAGTTTGAGACCAGCCTGAGCAAGAGTGAGTCTCTACTAAAAATAGAAAGAAATTAGCTGGACAATTAAAAAATATATAGAGAAAAAATTAGCCAGGCAGGGTGGCGCATGCCTGTAGTCCCAGCTACTCGGGAGGCTGAGGCAGGAGGATCACTTGAGCCCAGGAGTTTGAGGTTGCTGTGAGCTAGGCTGACACCACAGCACTCTAGCCTGGGCAACAGAGTGAGACCCTGTCTCGAAAAAAAAAAAAAAATGTAAGCCTATATAAAATAAAATTGCTTAATAAACTGTCGTGTACCCATCACCATCTAATTTATCAACACTTAACCAATCTTACTTCATCTATATGAGGTGAGGCTTTCTATTTTTTTTTATTATACAAATATATCTTTATGATAATTTGTTTCAAAATAATCCAAAGGAAAGAAGGAATGGGTACAAGTATAGATGAAACAAGACTGGCCATGAGTAGATAACTTTTAGGAAGTTATCACAGCTAGGAATGAGAATGCGGGAATTATTCTGTTTTTGATATTGAAATTTTCTTTTTAAAAGTTTTTTATTTTTAATTATTATGGGTACACTATAGTTGTATATCTTTATAGAGTACATGTGATGTTTTGATACAGACGTACAATGTGAATTAATCAAATCAAGGTAATTGGGGTACCCATCATCTCAGGCATTTATTATTTCTTTATGTTAGGAACATTCTAGTTCCACTCTTTTAGTTATTTTAAAGTATACCCTAACTTACTGTCGATTATAGTCACTTTGTTGTGTTATCAAATAATGTTCATTCTACTGAACTATCTAACTATATCTTTGTACCCATTAACCATCCCCACTTTACCCACCCCCCTGCTACCCTTCCCAGCCTCTGGTAGCTGTCATTTTACTCTCTGTCTCTGTAAGATTGACTGTTTTTAATATTTAGCTCCCACATGTGAGTGAGAATATTCGAGATTTGTCTTTCTTTGCCTGGCTTATTGCACTTAACATAATGTTCTCCAGTTCCATCCATGTTGTTGAAGATGGCAGGATTTCATTCTTTTTGTGGCTACATAATATTCTATTGTGTATATGTACCACAATTTCTTTATCCATTCTTTATCCTTTTACTGCACATAGAGAAGACACAATCAATGATTAGCGCCAGAGAAAATGCAGTTTTGTTAAAAAGGAAAATAATCAGAATATATTACATAGCTATTAATATCTGTCTATGGTATTTACATAGGCCTAGTAATGTAACCCTGGATATTGTTCTAACCAAAATTACAATGTTGCTCTATCAGGAGGAGGGGGCACAGGGATGTGAGGGAGAACGAGCTAAGTCCTCATACTCCTAGCAGGAAGTGACTAGCTAATGCCTAAAGTTCCAAAGGAAATAGCAATGTAAGTGTGCTATGTAAAGAGAAAGAGAAAAATTAAAATCCGTTAAAAGAGTTAAAAGTAGCGGCCCTCGCCAGGCACAGTGGCTCATGCCTGTAACCCCAGCACTCTGGGAGGCTGAGGTGGGAGGATCACTTGAGACCAGGAGTTTGAGGCCACAATGAGCTACAATGACACCATTGCGCTCCAGCCTGGTGACTGAGTGAGATCCTGCCTTAAAAAAATAAAAATAAAAGATAAAGCAGTGGGCGCTGCAGAGTGAGAAATTGGCAGCGAGGGGGGGGGAAACTGTTGTTTTTCATATCAAGCGTCTCAGTACTGTTCATATATCACTTTCCCGAAAATAACAACTACATAAAAATAAAACCATTAAAAATAGGAAAAAACAATAGAGGTGGAAGAGGGCACATAAGCAGAATCTCTCATCCAAATGGACACGCCACTGTCTCACTTCAAGTTTTATTTCCCACAAATTCCTTGGACTTAAGCTTATGGCAAACACTTTTCATATCAGTGTTTGTACACCTGTCAGCGTGCAAACCACGGTGGACTTCATGTGTCATGACAGGCTAACGCCGGGAAGGCCCTTAGAGGGCATCGAACCAGGGATTCTTAAGTAGAGGGACCTTTAGGTAGAAGTTGGAGTTGTTCTGTTTTTAAACAACACTCCTAATACATCTGTGTGGAAATATCCTCATACTTGCATACTGGAAAATCTCCTCAGGCAAGATATGGCATTTCTAGAGGAGTTTATAGCTGATTTCTGCTAATTTGTTTTGTGCTGTTTTCTGTTGTACTTGTTCAGAAAGATGGTTAGTCAAATTAAAGGTTCAAATTTAGGATTTATTTAAACTTTGTTGTCAAAGCACTTCTGGAATGATGGAGTAAGTATCTCCAAAAATCCATTCTTCTCTGAAAGCAATGAGAATACTGGCAAAAAATAAAATAAAAGTCAAAATTAACTTTTTCAGAACTCTGGAAATTAATCAAAGGCTGCGATAATCCAAGAAACATTTATTCAAGAAAACCAGCCAAATCTTGGTAAGAAGAGCGATGTTCGTGACATTCTAATTTGCCCTATTCCCATCCCTCCTCTCTGTGACTCTGCAGTAGCCTTGAAACCAAGTCTCAGTTGCAGTCGCTGTGAGAACCAACAGCCCATCAGCCTCTGGAGGGAGAAGAATGGCTTTGGACCCCACCCCCACCAAAAGCCACATTCCCAGAGAACTGTCACTGTTTGACTCATCTGACACCCCCGCCCCGCCCCCACACAAAACGGCATGGACACAGAAGAACAGATTTGGCAAAGAAGTATAATCAGTGCCTAAGAGCCAAAGAGCTTAACTGGCACATACTGACACTCACCAGAGGGACCAAGTCAAGGCCAGCGTGACTCGCAGGGTCCAGACGAGGTGCTCACAAGCCACGTGCTTCTGTAGGTTCCTACGAACGCATTCCAGTGAGCAGATCTCAGTGGGACCTCCCAGAATAACTGTCAAATAATAATTCAGATGGATGAACTCAGTTAAAAGCCCAGCTGAAACTTAATTGTATACTGGGGAGATCAATCGTCTATAACTCAAATGTCACTGAACAAAGGCAAGGAAAGGTTTATGAAAGTAAAAATTGCAGACTATCTGTGGACCAGAGATTGACTTTATTTTTTTTTCTCTTTGGACAAGTTTATTGGATGAAATCTATCAAGGAAGGCAGTTTGCCCTGGAGCAGATTGGCATACTTATGAGGGTAGGTGATGTTAGTTATTTATGTTTTTTGCAAGAAAATTTGTGACCTCAGCTGTGGATGAACGTGGCATGCTCACCTCTGCACAATGGAGGCTAGGGCACGTGCATAGGCACTTACGCCGTAGTTAGGTCAGGACTGCATTGTTCCCTTAATTATGATTCTTCACAGTACGATGGTTAAGAGCATAGCCTGCGTCCATTAGACCAGGGCTCTCGCTTCTTACCTAGCCAACATTGAACATGAATTTCCTCATCTGAAAATGCAGCTAATGATATCTTCATTGTATCGCTATTGGTAGGATCAAATCACATAATGTTTGTAACATGCTTAACACAGTATGTCCATATAAGAAACACTCAGTACATGGTAGCCTTTATTATAAATTATCATGCAAGCAGCTCACTGGGTCAGCCAGGTTCCAATCAGGAGAAAGAAGCCACACACTAACTTGAACAGGAAGGGTTTAAAGAATTATTCACTGTAATGGAGAATTACCTACTAAGGGGTAGAGATAACCCTAATGAATACAGGTGAAGAAGGTATGGGGAGAAGGTACTACTTCTAGGGCTCAGGCTGACAACCCAAAAAAGGAAGAAACCCAGAAGAGGGAGCCCTCCCCAGCCAGGGCTGGGATCCAGACCTTGTTGAAGAGGGTGTAGGGTGCCTGCTGGGTAACAGAGAGGTTTGCTAGGGTTCCACACTGGTGGAGTTCAGTGAGTCTCTGTCCACATGGGTGCCAGAGAAAACTGCCCACAGGGACATGCTGATGGTGGAAATCACTGGGAATCCACTCTCGGGGTGGTGGCTCTGAACTCACTAGGGTAAGCACCTCTGGGTGTTCTGTGATCATAGGAACAATCAGAAGAGCCCTGTTTTAGTCCATGTAGGCTGCAATAACAAAATACCTTAGACTGGGTAACTTATAAACAATAAGAATTTATTGCCTTTGGTTCTCGAGACTGGGAAGTCCAAGATCAAGGCGCAGCAGATTCAGCATCTGGTGAGGGCTGGCTCCCTGCTTCAAAGATGATGCCTTCTTGTCACATCCTCACATGACCCTTGGGCCTCTTGTATATGAGCACTAATCCTATTCATGAGGGTGGAGCCCTCATGACTCAATGATATATTCGTTGTATTGCTATTGGTAGGATCAAATCACATAATGTTTGTAACATGCTTAACACAGTATGTCCATATAAGAAACACAAAGGAGCCTATTGCTCCCCAAAGGTCCCCACTTCTTAATTATATCACATTAGGTGTTGGGTTCCAACTGGGGGGTGGTACACAGACACTGAGACAAGAGTAGCACTCCTTCCTTCTGGAGTGTCCCTCTACTGACAAAGCTTAATCTCATGCCAGCTGGCCAGAGAGAAACATTCCAGCATCACAAATGGGGCAACGAAAGGTGGATTTGGAGCCAAGAGGCAATAGGTGGGTAACTGGCACACTCACCATGAGCGCTAACACCTTCCTGTGACTCGTCATAGTCTAGCAACAGTGAAGAGGAATAGTATGGTAGGAAAGGTAGCACCCTCCATCCTGGAACAGCTCCTTGCGTTTGTTCCTCAATTTTAGGTCAGAATTGCATGATTTTCCTAATTGTATTTCCTTATGGTATGACGGAACTCTCAAAATTATCTTTTAAAAGAATTATAATTACAATGACAATTGTAATTCTTGGACTTCATGAGAAGTAACTACTTTGGGGTCTTGATTATGAACACACAGTGAGGTAAGCAGCCATTGTGAGCAAGAAGAAATCTAACTGGACTCCTGCAAAATTCCATCCATCCATCTTTGCTTCCAGCAACTACCTTTCTGGATGTCTACTGATGATTCTTTTTTTAAAAAAAAAAAAAAAAACTCACTTTTTTTTTGCCTCTAGTAAAACATTTCAAAGATTTTAGTAAAAAACAAACACACAGAAAAATCCCTGAACATTACTCTCGCTAAGTCCTGGCCCTTAAATGTCATCTGTCTTCCTGTGACTCCATGAAATGAACGACCTGCAATTGGCAGACTTTGGAATCCATTTCCGTTATTCAAATTAGAAGTCATTTTTTCTTACAGATATCATTTGCCAGAAAAGAAGATAGAATGTTGGCTCTGTATTAGTTCACACAGACAGAAAATGACTTTTTTTTTGCTACTATTTCGTAATCATTCATCTAATTACTAACATGACCCCTTGGAAACCCTGGCACTTGGCACGGCATAGGTGCGTTTATGCAACAGTTTGTGTCTGACCAATTCCGTATGTCTTAAAAGAGCAGATCTTTCCTACATTGTGGCCACACGCTAAAGTAGGTGAAAATTCTCAGAGGTGGGTAAAGTATGCCATTTAAGGCAACTGCGGGAAAGTGAGTAGTACACTGGGTTTAGAAAAAAAATTGCATCCAACCTTTTGTTTTTTGGTGTATAAAGTTGTGTGTGTGGCCCTAGGCAAAGTATTTAGCCTACCTGGGCCTGTTTCCTCACTTATAAAATTGGAACAACACTTAACGCTCTGCTTGTTGTAATAATTAAATAGACACAAAAGAGTCTACTATAGAGCCAAAGGACATTTTATGTACTTAGTAACATTTACAAATATCTATTATAGGAAATATTTATCAAAAATGTTCTCTTACATTAATTGGTACCTTATTTAACTAGCTTTGTGTAATAGATTTATATAGTTACTTGTTTCACACTGAACCAAATTATGGACTCTAGGTTTGCCAATTTAGAGCACTAAGAGAATTATGTGCGAATACAGTATTAAATTAATGGAAAGGGTGTTTGCTAAATAAACCCATCCACTATTTTTATTCTTACTAAACTTCCTGGCCTGATTCAATGTGGAGACAAGGTAATTAAATCTACAGTCTTTGCTATGCACTGACTGTCCATTTTCGTTTGTTCTGAGTAACCACTTGCAAGACTGTAGGGGACATGCATTATTTATAAGATCTCCTCCTCCTCCCACATTTGTTTGCTGACTCTTTTCAGCAAACACTTATCAAGCTCTCCCACATGGCCAGCACAGGCTAGATATG